>PVJL010008672.1:0-50711 GCA_004026885.1 Lyroderma lyra
CTCAGACCCAGGAGTCCAGGCCCCCAGCCCCTCCTCCCTCAGACCCAAGAGCCCAGGCCCCCAGCCCCTCCTCCCTCAGACCCAGGAGTCCAGGCCCCCAGCCCCTCCTCCTTCAGACCCAGGAGCCCAGCCACCCAGCCCCTCCTTTCTCAGACCCAGGAGTCCAGGCCTGTGGCACCCTAACCCTCACTCCTGGCTCAGAACTGCCCTCTCCCAGAGCCATTCCTTCAGGCATTCTCCTCAGCCCCACAGTATCACCACCGTTATTCTGGACCCCTTAAGCACAGGATCATGAAGGTAACAGAACTGGCAACATCTTCCAAAGAAGACAATACTCAAACTTTTAGTGTCTCTAAAAAAACAGATGAAAAACAATAAACAATGGAATAATGCTAAATTCCATTCACGTGGCATCTAATTCATCCAACAGATACGTACACAGAGGCTCTGTTGTGCTCAGCCAGTAGCCACGTCTGACAACGGTGGAGTGGGACGCATGTTCCCTGGGAGTCTGCCTCCCCGCCCCCCCACACTGTATCTGGTGCGGAGACCCCCAGCCTCGCAGTGTGACTGAGCAGCACCGCCCCTCTCCGAGCCTGCTGTCCAGGTCCTGTGAGCAGAAACTGCTGAGGTCCAGGGCAAAAAGGGCAAAGATGCACCTCGTTTCCTGGAAAACCCTATGCAAATGGAGACGTCCTCTTTGTCCTGATCAGATCTCAGGTGAAGAGAGCTGAGTTAATCATGCTCTGGAGTTCAAGTCCTGGCAGAGCCCTGCTCTCTCTATCATGCTTTATTTCCACGCGTCATCCTGGCCTTGGTCTCCTCCCTTCCCATAGGCACCGACACAAATGGCCTCCAATGCCATGCATCCCTGGACAATGTGTGTTGTTGCATTGTGTTTGCTTCTAATTTCCACCCAACCATTCTGTTACAAATCTCATTCTCTTTCTTACTTTCATTCATCAATGGCTATTTTATTGAGCACCTACTATGTACCAAGCATTGGCGTGTTTATCAGGCGTGTACTCTATGCCGCACATTGGGCTGTTTATTGGGTGCCCACTATGTGCCACTATGTGTGTTCTAGGTGCTGGAGGTGGAGCTGTGAACCAGCCAGGCAAAACTAAATGCTTCCCCTCACAGAGCTTAAATTTTAGCAGGAAGTGACAGACAAGAAACAGTAAACAGAACTTAAACGTAGAGTCCCTGTGAATAAAAAGGTCAATAAACTTGAGCTGGGCAGCAGGCCTAGTGTGTGCCAGAGCCAGCCCAAAGCAGCTCACAAGAGCCTACTGGCAAATTTTCAGGAATTTTGAGAGCGGGTTGCTAAACATAGCAATTACTAAGTATTAAATTACATTAACTTACAATTTAAAGAGGCATATTAAAATAACCAAGTCAATACTTACTCAAAACTTACCAATTCCTAATTATTTTTATTAATATCCACGCTTGGAAGTTATTTATGCCTATCACATTATATCTGTAATGGCGTGCTTCTGAGCTTCTCTATCCAGTTCAGTGTCCAGTGGTAGGTTGACCTCAGTCCAAGTGGAGTATTTACACCACAGAAATGAGCAACTGCTACAGATCAGGGCTGTTGTTGTTTCCTCTGAGAGCTAGTGTTGAACTCTAACCAGTGCACTACCAGCCAGGTCTGCCTGGGAACGATCTGATGAGCTCAGTGTCTGTCTTATAGTTCTGTGTTTGGATGCTGCAGAGTTCAAAATTGAACGCTGTGTGGCCATTCGCTGTGCGGTGGGGGACAGCACAGGATTGAAGAGTTCTGAAGGGGTAGGTCTGGGACCTGCGTGACTACAGCATCTCAAAATATTTCTGGGGGAGTTCCCTGGTGGTGTAGTGGCTTAAGGCTTCGGTGCTGGCGCTGTCAGCACTGCGGCCTGGGTTCAATTCCCAGTCAGGGAGCTACCCACATACAAAAAAAAAAAAAAAAAAAAAAAAAAAATTCTGGGAAATGAAGGCTGCATATTCAGTCAAAGTGGCAGCCACACTGTGGCTCTCATATGTGGCAGCCGTACACGTTGTGTGGAGAAAGGGAAGAAAAGCAGCTGTGTAGTTAGGTAGCTTCAGGACCCCAGCTGGATGAAGATACAACCCATGCTGTAATTCTTGGCCTGCATCCTTCTAGGATAGAAAGCTAAGTGAAAGTCATATAAAGATTACTTTAATCTGATTTCCAACCCATACTCCCAGCTGTGGTGGTTGAGTACCGTATCTGATTGCTTCTTAGATGCGCATCTCTTTTGCATTTTTACATTTCTGAAAGTGGGAGGCATCTTCCAACGGACTGATGGTGCCTTAGCATTATGTCATCATTTAATCAACAGCTGCTTTTTCTGCCTTACAAAATAATAGTGCAAATACAATCCACAGTGATTGTGGACAAAGGGGTTTGCTGGAAACTAACCCACGGGGTGATCTGATCATAAATTTCTAACTGGGAAGGTCATGGTAGGCAGTCGTGCCCCAGGCATATAATTTCATTAGTGAAAGGTTTTTAAGCAGTTCTGTCCACTATTCTTGTGCATCTAGGCTAACACACCTTTGAAATGCCAGAAGTAATACCCTCCATACCTGACCACCCTCAAGAAAGCACATAATCTTGTTAACTACCATGTATTCCCATCTCTCCCTTGCTTTTTCCCACCTCCATGTAATCTTTCTTACATTCCCTCCTAAATTTCAAATGCATAAAAGAAGTCACAAAACTGTTAGTGTGTGAAGCATTTCAGATCTATCTCCCCAGCATATGTTATGAGTTTGGTTCAAATAAACTCTTAAAAAATTATTTACAGGTTTGGACATTTCTTACACCGATAGCATTTTAGATTTAATGAAATAGGGTACAAAGGAAAGCGGGTGTGGGTGAGGAGGCAGGTTGTGGTATTAAATCGGTGACCTTATTCCAACACACACTGTGTTACTCTAGTCATGTTGCAGTTGTGTATCTTGTTTATCGCTCCTATCTGCCATAAAGTCCTCTCAACCCGTGCTGTCCAATATGGTAGTCACTAGCCTCATGTCATTTTAAAATTAAGATTAGCTGAATTCCTTAGTCACACTTCTCATATTTCCAGTGATCAATAAGCATGGGTGGCTAGTGACTGCCATATTGGACAGGGCAGATAAATGAAGTATTTCCTTCACAGAAGAAAGCTCTATTGGACAACAATACTGTAGTCTATACCTTTGCTTCTGATAGTATGGACCAGAGAACAGCAGAATCGTAAACACCTGACATTTATTAGAAGTCAAGAGTCTTGGACGCCCACTCCAGACCAACTGAATGAGAATCTGTGTCTTAACAAGATTCCCCAGGGGGCTCAGTGCATCTTAAAGTTTGAGAAGTACCACTCCTCGGTAGCCTTCCACCTTATTTAATGACCCAATCTCCGCATGATGGGCACCTAGGTTCCCTCCACTCCCCAAGCAATGGTGCAATGACTATTTGGGGTGTCAACCATAAACAAAAGTTGACTAGGTATTCCATCACCAAAAAATATTTATTCAAGAAAAAGGATTGCAATTCAGTATACGCAGCGATGGCAAGCCACGTGAAGGCTCATGCCTGGACAAAGATGGAAGAAGTATTTTATAAAAAGGGAAAGAAAGCTAAGGGGAGGGGCTGTTGCAATCAAAGAGCTACATTGTAAACATAGAGTTGGTCCTGTAGGGCTCTTTCCACAACATAGGGTGTGAGAGCTCCTCCTATAGGCCCTCCCTGTTCCTGTCTAGATAAAGGTCTCTGTCATAAATTTTAACAGGGGGCATGCCCTTTATGTACCTATCTATAGAGGACACCTCTAGAATATTCATAGACCAAAAGGACTACTCTTAATCAATTTCATCAAGTACCTGCATGTTTTTGTCCAGGGGAGAAGATTCCTATCTCCCCAAACCCTCAACAATGCCTGTAGTTCATTCGTTCATTCATTCAACAAATATTCATTGAATCCTATTACATGCCAGGAACAAAACAGATAAAAACACCTCTGCCCTTGGGGAACTCACTCCTAGAGAAGAGGTAGACAAGAAACAAATAAGTAAAACAAAGCATTACAGATGGGAGTAAGAACCATGGGGAAAAGTACAGCAGAGTAAGAGGATAGAGGATTGCAGAGAAGGTTTGCAATTTTAAGTGGGTGGTTGTGCAATGAAAGGTTAACTGAGCAGGTCTGGGCTGTCCAAGCCCTGCACACTACAATAAAAGGTTTGGCTCTTGCTTGGTTTCTGGGAGATAACCACTAAGCCCCTGGATGATCCTGTCTTTGTTTACCTGGGGGTGTTGGACCATGCCAGGTAGTCCATTCTAAGAAGGTGACTTCTTGTGGAGGCCTTAAGGCATGTTGTATCAGTTTGATCTCTGGAGGGGCTAGAGAAAGAACAAGGTCACCCATGAAGACAGCTGTGCCTACATGACCAACATCTAATAAAATACCCAAACACCAAAGCTCAGGTGAGCCCCTGTGGTGGGCAATACTCTTTATGTGTTGTCACACATCATTGCTGGGAGAATTAAGTGCTATCTGCATAACTGCCTTGGGAAAGGACAACAGGAAGCTTGTGCCTGGTCTCTCTCAGACTCTGCCCTATGTGCTTTTTCTCCTTTGCTCATGATAATTTGTATCCTTTCTCTATAATAAACCAAAACTGTGAGTATAGCAGCTTTTCTGAGTTCTGTGAGTCTTTCTAATGATTCATTGAAACGGTTTTAAGAATACCCAACTATAGCAGTCAAGAAAGTATTCATGGAGAGGATGACAAGAATGGAAGAAACGTAGACATCTGATTTCAAAGAGGGTTCCGATAGTGGGAACAATAGGTATGAAAGCCCTGAGATGGGAGTGTGACTGGCATGAGAGGGGCAGAAGAAGAGAGGGTAGATGACATCAGAGGACTGTTGGGGCCAGGTGATCTAGAGCAGCAGTGTCCAGCCTTTTGGCTTCCCTGGGTCACATTGGAAGAAGAATTGTCTTAGGCCACACATACTCATAAAATACATTAACACTGATGATAGCTGATGAGCTAAAAAATAAAAATAAAAAATAAAAAAAATAAAAGGTCACAAAAAATCTCATAATGTTTTAAGAATTTGCGTTCAGCTGCATTCAAAGCCATTGTGGGCTGCAGGTTGGATGGACCTGCCTGGTCTAGAGCCTTGTGGGCCACTATAAGAAGTTTGACTTTCAGCTGAGTGAGGTGGAAGGCACTACAGGATTTTAAGAAGAGGAGTGACCTGCCCTGACTTACTTTTTAAAAGGTCAGTCTGACTGCGGTGTTGCAAAGAGTGTAGGTGGACAAGGACAGAAACAGGGAGACCAGATCTGATACTTGCAATAATCCAGATGAGAGCTGATGGTGGCTAGGAGGGACCAGGGTGGCAAGAATGGAAGGTGTTGAGAAATGGTTGGGTTCTGGATCTATTTTGACGGGGTTTGGTAACAAAATGGACATGCCGTGTGACAAAAGGAATTCAAGGGCAAGAACTAAGATTTCAAGGACTAGAAGGATGGAGAGACCATCTACTGAGAAGACCAAGACTGCAAGAGGAGCCTGTTTGGAACGTGAGAGGGGTGGAGGACAGGAATTTGGTTTAGAACATGGAGATGTTGAGTAGGCAGTTGGATGCTAAGTCAAGAGTTCTAGAGCAAGGTCTGGCTGGAGATATAAATTTGGGAGTCGTCAGCATGTGGATGGTATTTAAAGCCAACGAGACCAGATGAGATCACTGAGGGAGTCAATGTAGACAGAGGAGAGAAGAGGACCAAGTGGTGAGTCCTGAGATGCTTCCCCATGATGTTGGAAAGATGGGTATCAAACAGCACTGGACATAGATGAGGAGCACCCAGTGAGTTATGAGGATGACCAGGAGGGCATAGTGTCCTAGAAGCTGAGGGAAGAAACCCTCTGAAGGAACAGGGAGTGATCCACTTGTTAAATGCTGCTGATAACTCAAGTAAGATGAAGTCTAAGGAGATGGTCACTGGGTTAAGCAACATGGAAGTTACTGGTGCCCTTATCAGGGGCAAAGGTGGTGGAGCAGTGGTGGAGACAGCCTGCATGAAGGGGGCTCCAGAGAGAACAGAAAGAATTGCAGACAGTAAGTGCAGCCAACTTTTTAGAGAATAAAAGCAATCAAGGGGAGCAAAAATTGGGCCAGAACAGAATGAACGTTGAGATGTTTTTCTTCTTTTAATGGAACATAGTAGGAACTGTAGCATGTTTATATGTTAATGGGGCTGCTCACTGGAGGAGGGGGAAATGGCAATGCAGACAAGGGAGCACAGAAGTGCTAGCTGAAACAATGTGTCCTCAAGGGGACATGAGGGATGGAATACCAGGCACAAGGGGAAGGATCTATCTTAGATGGAGGTGCACACTGTTTGTCTACGGAAATAGAAGAGTAGGCAGAGGATGTGGGCACACACGCAGGTAGATAGCAAGACTGACCTTTCTAGTTTTTGATATTCTGATGGGTGAAAATAGGTATGTGGATACTGTACAGGAAAGATGATGACTGAGGCCAACATCCTTAATATGGGGATCATCCTCTAAAGAATAATGCCTCTAGACTCTTTGTGCATCTTGAGTCTGGTTTTATCAACGGTATCTCTGGATTTCCTGTGTTCTCTCCCACCCACCCTGTCTGTCTATCTGTGCGTATTTATCCCTTGTGTCTTTCTCCATCTCCCCCTCCCTTCATGTTTGTATCAGGGCCTCTCCTCTGGGCCTGGGTGTGGGGCCAACTTTCTAGTCCTAGCCAGCACTTCCAACCAGAACTTCCAGTTCCTGCTTGACAAAGAACCCCGTATTGAAGCCAAGCTGGGGTGGGGCTTCCAGGAACCTTGGCTGTCTCCATCTCCAGCTTTATTATTTAACAAGTATATTTGTGGCCCTAGATCCATGTTGGGCTCTTGTCTGAGCACCTTCAAATATTAACTCATTCAACCCTCCTCTATGAGGTTAAGTGCTATTGGTAGTGCCACTATACAAATGCTCGTGACACTGAGGCACAGAGTGTCCATGTCACTTGAACTCTGGCAGTCTAGCTCCAGAGTCTCTGCTTTAAACAACTAGGAACACTTCTTCTTGTTCTAGTTCTTTCTCCAGCCCTGCTCTGTGAGGATGGGGAGGACCCTGATCTATGAGATAGTACACCTGAAACTGGTCCACTTGGTGGGTGACTTTCAGCAGCTCACTGCTGTCCATGGGCTCCATTTCCCTTATTGATCAAGTGAGGGGGAGAAATGCACCCAACTCCTGGTGGGTACATGACTTCACTTCAAGGAGAGTCAGCCAGCCTAGTCCTGGCCAACCATAAGTTCTAATATCAGCGGTGACCTGGTACTCATCCCTCAGCAAATGCCAAAGCCAGCCACCCCTACTCCAGGTTCCAGACCAAGTGAGAAAGGCTTTGTGGAAGTGTGGACCCAGGCCACAAGAGGGCACAGGTACCCTGACTTCCTACACAAGCCTGTAACCTTACTTAACCTGGCATCCTCCCTCTTGCCACCCAACCTGAACCCAACTCTACTGGAAAAGAGTGAACACAGTTCCCACTCTGGGTCCAGCCCTGTGAGGTGGGGGAATTCCAAGGTAGAGAGGGACAGTGGCTCTTCTGTCACCTTTAGAGGAGCTCACAGCTATGACCCAACCCACTCATACCAAAACCCTACTCCAACACAGATGCTCAACCTCACGTCTAGTCCTCATTATCAACACTAACTCAACTGTATTTCAACACCTCCCTATCCAAAACCTCAATCTTGACCTCATCTCCAGCTCCAACTCAACAGGACTCCATCAACAACCTTACCCTAGATCCCTCCCGCTCACAACCCAATTCTATCCCTCAGACCAATTCCAACCCCATCTTCACTCCATGCCCGTTCTCCCCCCCAAACTCACTTGCATTCCCAATGCTGTTATCAGACCCATCCGAAACCTGACCACAAAGTTTTCTTCTTAGTGGAGGGAAAAATGGTGAAAAATGTTGAGATGGACCCAACAGGTGTCTTTGATGGAAAACGAGATGGGTTATCTAGTTTTAGGGGGGTTCTCTGCTTCTTTTACTGTCTTTGAGCGGCTTTACAACTCTGTAAATTATAGATAGCTGATAGCAATGCAAATACTTCTTGTCCATAACCATGCAAATGAATTTGGTCAGGTAAAAGTACAATTAATTTCCCTCCTACCCTCATGTAAAATAAGGCAGTTTTGCATCTATTTATAAATTCATTTTAGTATTCCTTTTTAGCATTCATTTTAGCCTATATCTGTGTGGTTCTTTGTAACATCTTGCTAGTTCCACCATTTATTAATGAATCAAAATAATATTTGTAGGAGACTCATGATTAGAGCCTTTTAAAAAACTATCTTTGAACACTAGATTTGATCACTATATCCAAACTTTAACTCTGCCCAATATGGACCACACCAGTTTTGATGTGAACCCTCACTCTGCCCATCTCCACCCCTTAGCCTTATCATGATACCACTGCTCTTTCTTTCCAAACTTCATCTGGTCCCCATCCCAGGCTTTTTTCCAGATTCTGACCCCACCTCTGTCTTCCCTAATCCCTAATCCTGCCCCCTCCACCCCCTAGGATTAACTCACAGCCCCACCTAGTCACAGTTCCTGGAGACACCTACTCATTCTCAAAACACCTCCCCTTCCTCCTTCCTCTTCCCCCTCATCCCAGTCTCAGAACTTTTCCCTCTCCACCTACAGGCCCATGGACTCCTTCACCCTGACTGACCCTGCTCCTAAAAGTCCATCGATTCCTCTCCCAGGCCCAATCTCTGCTCCCACCCTAGTCCAAGGAGAGAGTTCACTTTCAATCCACCTATCTGGTGATTGCCTTCTTGTGTTTGATGGTTGGGGTAGGGGCCAGAGCGGAAATGATAGAATAAATGTGGGCATCTCTGTGCTTCTCAGAAGGAAAAGGGCTGGAGAGGAGGGGAAGAACTGGAATTTAGATATGTTGCATTTGACGTTGAGAGATAAGTTTGAGACAAAGCTGTTGATGACACTGGTTTTGAGGGATGGGCTGGAAGTAAGGGGTGTGGTTGAAATTAGATAGGGAGATGGGAATAGGATGGAAAATGGCCTTCTGGGGATAATGTATAATGTAATATATTAAGAATATGCACGGGGTAGGAGTGGGGATTGGAAAGTGGGATGGAAAATGGGTTTACGTTACAAGAGAGGGCCATGGGCATTTAGGGTGAGTGTGGGGAAGGAAATGATGGGCTTTCCCCTACCCTCTAAGTGGGTCCTGCTGCCTGGAAGTTCACAGTGGGTTCAACTGGCACTTGGGCGGAGCCAGATCTGGGTCCCAGCTGGTCCAGAAAGCTCCGCCCCCAAGCGGAGGGCCAAGCCCTGGCTGGGGGGTGCCTGACGACAGCCTGCTGAGCCATTGGGGGTGGAGAGGGGTAGGCCAGCCACCGGGAAATGCTCAGGGCGCTGGGGGAGGGCTATCAGGGGTTAAAAGCCATGGGTCTGGGCTGAAGTTGGAGGCAGCTGGCTGCAGAAGCTCTTCACCCAGGCCCCACACCCAGGTAGGGTCCGCTTAGGGCAGGGGCTGGAGGATTGGAGGGGAGATGGGTGGTAAAAAAGGAGCGGTGAGGAGTGAAGGGGAAAGAGGGAGCAGAGCTGCGTGAGGGAGTTGGAGCGGAAAAGCAGAATCTCAGTTATAGATAGAAATCTGCACAGATGGAGAGGTGTGGCGCGAAGGAAGATCAGAAACTCAGTTTGAGACCGGGTGTCCGAACCAACCCTGGGAGGAGAAAAGAGTCAGGGAGCGGAAAGAGAGGAGCGGGAGAGTGCACCCGGACCCAGCTTGCTGGAGGGCAAGGTTGGGTCGAAGGGCAGCAAGCCGGTGCCCTGGGGGGCGGAGGGGGGGGGGCGCGCCACCACCCCTTTTAACTGTCTGTCAAAGATGAATTTGTGGAGAGGTGCAGATTGCTGGGTCAGCGTTCTCGGAGTGAAGGAGAGGAGATTCATGACTAGGAAGATCAGGAGCAAAGGTGGAGGTGGTCAGAGATGGGGGTTCTGGCCACCACTAACACCCTCTTTAACTTCTCAGGCCCCTCCCGCCCTGCCCCCCACCCCTACCCCGGAGCTGCCATGTGGCCCCTGGCCGCAGTGATCGCCATCCAGACCTTGGCCTTGTCAAGCGGTAAGAATGCACGGGGGTGGGGGCGGGGTGGCCACCCCAGACAATGGTAGGAGCGGTCAGGCCGCGGGGAGAGGGGCGTGGAAGCCCCAAGCTCCGCCCCCACCCACTTGAAGGTGCCGGGTCCCGCGGGGACAGGCCCAAAAGCTTGCTTATCCCTGAGTGACCTGGTTTCTTGGCTAGGTTCAGCCCACTGTCCCCACCGACCCCAGACTTGAGCCGCCTCTGCTCGAACTCTTCCCCCACCAGTCCCCTTCTCTGATTGCCCTACTCTGCCCTGGAAAGTCCGCCTCCATCCCCTCAAATACCCCCCAGCAGCCCCTCCCACATTCAAGGCCCCTGGGCCTCCCTGGGAGTTGCAGGACTCAGGCAGCCGGGAAGAGGTCACATCCTGACGTTGCCACTGGGAGCAATTAAACTCACTTCTTAGAGCCTCGGTCGTTTCATCTGTAAAGTGAGAGCATTTAAGTCCTTTCCACAGAAAGTTGTTGTGCTGAGTCGGGGGCAGGTGGAAGGGATGAAAAGGTAGTCGCTTCTATTACTTATTCCCAGCCCCTTCCAGAACCTTCTAGTACTACTTTTAACCTTGGGGGGACTCCAACCCTATCTGATCCCACTCCGAGTGGGTCCTCCCCCTCACATTGAAGGCCCCTCTCCTTGCCTTTGCAGTAAGTTCTCTGAAAACTCTTTCCTTCCTTCCTTCCACAACAGCTTTGCGTGCCAGGCAGCGTGCTGGGTGCTGTGTAAGCAGAGCACCCACAGCCTAGCGGGGACGCCCCAGACAGTCAAACAATTACCCAAATAATTAGTTAACAATTAGTTACAACTGTGACATGAGGTGGCATCTTCAAGGGGCCAAGCTAGGAACCCAGAGATGAAATGGAGGCTTGCTGCCTGGAAAGCCCCCCCCAAAGGACTAGACCCTTGAGCTGTGATCTAAAAGAGGGAGGGGTCCGCAGGCACCTGGCACCCAGCACCACCCCTGGCCTAGAGGTAGGGTGGCTTCTCTCCTTTGGCGACACTCCCAGGACTCCTGCCGTGCCTCCAGCCCCTCCTGGGCACCACGCCCTGGGCTCGGAGCTCCACAAGCATTGGCTTGTGGAATCCCCAACAGCCTTAAGAGGTACATGCACTATAATTACTCTAGTTTCACAGCTGAAAAACGCAGGACTGAGACAGGAGAGTCCTGCCCCAAAGACAGTGGTGGTGCCTGAGTCAGGATCCTAATCCATGCTGCCTGCCCTGTCCCCCACATCCTGTACTTCCTGTACTTCACATCTTGGCAGACCATCTTCTTTATGTTAGACCTCATGGTCTGCTGAGAGTCTATTTTTTAAAAACTTAAGTGAAAGTGTATTAAAAGGAAAGTTTATATCAGTGATCTAAGTGGAAAACCACACCCTTTGCTATAACTAAAAGAAAAAACTAAATCCTGCAGAATGAAACAAAGACAATGTGTTTATTGGGTTGGACGATCTGACATTGCCGATGGTTGATCCTTTTTTGACCTCCTCCAAAACAGTGATTACAGATGGTTCAACTTAATACATTTTAGGTTGCAGGCTGAGGGATTCTGCTCCCTTCTGGCTTTAAAAAGTGAGCTCAGTGAGGATTAGAGAGGTGTTAAATCCCTATCAGCACCATCATGGGATTTTCTCCTCCATAAGATCAAGAACTGGATAGTGACTACTTTTCTGAGGGTGCAATTGGATGTTACTTACACCTCATTCCTGTACCACCTAAAATGACTTTGTACCCGCCAACAAGTCCTTTCCCCAACTTTGAGAACCACTGGGCTAATGCCACTATTTATGTAGGTGGGAAAAAGACCTGCTGGCCACCAAGCTGGGGACCTCCTATTGCAGTTAATGACAGTCGCCACTTACTGCATATTGTGCATGTCTTAAATGTAGGATTTTACTGAATCCTACAACTGCTCCATGCAAGGTAAAACTGTTACTTTCCCTACTTTATAGCTGAGAAAACTGAGGTGGCAAAACTTTTAACAATTACCCAGCTGTAAAGTGGCAACGTTCATTGATTGAGCACCTACTATGTGCCAGACACTGCTAGGTCCTGGGAATGGGATGCAGGACTGAATAAAGCAGTTAAGGTACGTGTTGTCAATGGAGCTTACAGTCCAGATGGGGAGAGTTTTTTAAAACATAAATGTTAACAAATATAAAGAGAAGTGAATAGTGATAGTAGCTCTGAGAACCAACTAGGAGGAACCAACTAGGGAATGACTGGGGGGCTACAAAGAAATGATATTAGACCAGGGATCAGGGTGACCTGTCTGGGGAGGTGACATTTGAGCTGAATTCTCAGAGTTAAGAGAGACTCAGACATGTAAACTTTAGATTTTGACTTCCAGGCAGTAGAATATTCCATCTATCTATCTATCCATCTATCTATCTATCTTCAGCTCCATCCTTTATCTGCACTGCCCAATATGGTGGCCACTGACAACTTGGAGCTATTAAGCATTTCAAATGTGACTGGTGTGACTAAAGGACTGAATTTTTAAATTTCATGTTATTTTGTTTTTGTTTTTGTTTTTTGTTTTTTTTTTGGGGGGGGGTTTCCCTGGCAGGGACTCGAACCCAGGCCATGGCGTTGAGCATGCCAAAGCCTAGTCACTACACCACCAGGGAACTCCCTAAATTTCATTTTAATTAATCTAAATTTAAATAGCCACATGTGGCTATGGCTACAATGTTGAACAGAGCAGGTCAAGAGGAAAAGGAAACAGCAAGTGCAAATGGTCTGGTGTGTTTGAAGACCAGGTCCATGAGCCTGGGACAGAGTGATGAAGAGGAGAGAAGTAGGAGATGGGGTTGTAGAGGTTAGCAAAGGTCAGAAGATATAGAACCCTGCAAACTTTGAATTGGGGAGTGGTTAGCCTATGGATGGTGTTTAAACCCATAGAGACACCCAGGAAATATGTGTTGGATGGATGGATGGATGGATGGATGGATGGGTATTAGCTAGGTGGGTGGGCAGGTTTGTCTGTCTTCTTAAAATCGATCCCCATGGTAGAATGAGAGAGAAAATGCAGGTGGGAAGAAAGTCAGATTTCTGCTTATTTATCAGAAGCATCCTCATTCTGCGAACTCTTCTTTCAGTCCCCAGTTGAGGGTATGACACTTCTAAGGCAAAGGACGCTGTCATCTCTTTGCCCTGATTCATCTCCACTACATAGAAAATGGTAACTCCCAGAGACCAAAAAATGAATCATCAGTTTGGTCACCTAGAGCAAATTCTGACCCTCTCCCCAAGCGCAGGAAGCCTCCTCCCACCCCTTGGACTCCACTTTTCTAACATTTTCTCTTCCACAGGCGTCTCTCAGGAATATCCCAAGATCCTCAATGGCACCAATGGGACCAATGGGTTTCTCCCAGGTGGCTACACCTGCGTCCCCCACTCTCAGCCCTGGCAGGCAGCCCTGCTAGTGCAGGGACGGCTGCTCTGTGGGGGAGTCCTGGTGCACCCCAGATGGGTCCTCACTGCAGCACACTGTCTGAAGGAGTATGTGGGGACCAGGGGATCATGGAGTAGGGATAAGAATGGGACTGAGGAGGTAGATGGAGTTGGATTTGAGGATGAGGTTAGAGTCAGGGTTGGGATGGGAACAGGTAAGAATGAGTTTTGGGGTGGACATAGGAGATTGGGAATGGGAATGGGCTTGTAGGAGATCAGGATGGGATTGGAATGGAGGATGTGGAAGGAGATGTGTTTAGAGATGAGAAAAGTAGAATGGAGAAGAGGTTGGGGGTGGATATGGGCTCATCCTGTCCTCTAACCACCCCCTTCCTGCACCCACAGCGGGTACAGAGTTTACCTGGGCAAGCACGCCCTGGGGCATGTGGAGGCCGGAGAGCAGGTGAGGGAGGTAGTCCGCTCTATCCCCCACCCTCAGTACCAAAGCAGCCCCACTCACCTGAACCATGACCACGACATCATGCTTCTGGAGCTGCAGTCCCCAGTCCAGTTCACGAGCCACATCCGTGCCCTGCCCCTCTCCCATGATGACTGCCTCCCCGCTGGTACCTGCTGTCGGGTGTCTGGCTGGGGCACCACCACCAGCCCCCAGGGTATGCACCCACAGACATGATCTGAGGTCTCAGAGTGACTGGGGAAACTGGGCAGAGATGGGAAAGTAGGTTGAAAGAAGATTCGTCTCTATATAAGAATAAATATACACAAGGGCTGTCCAGAAAGTATCCAGCCATGTAATATAAAAAATAGAGGCATTTATGGCTGGATTTTTTCCGGAGAGCCCTCATATAGTTATATGTTATATGATATATTAAATATAATACAGGGTGTCCCAAAAAAATGCAAGCACTCTTTGAATGATTATAAAGTCAGTGTTTATTAACATACAGTTTATTTTTAAAGTTTAATAGAATCTACAGAAATTTTTTTTTTTTTGTCAATGCCTATTTTCAAACTGATGACCGTTCTGGTCCAGGCACTGCTGGCCACGTGAAGCAGTGGAATCGCACACAAGAAGAATCATTTCGTTCGGTATTTGTGTGCATTCTTGTTCAATGGCAGCCTTCAGTTCGTCAACTGCTGCCAGTTTTGTACTGTAAACTTTATCTTTTCTGTATTCCCATTAAAAAAAAAGTCTAGTGGTGTGAGGTCAGGTGAACACAGAATACTCTCGGCATTCACCAGATTTCAACCATTATTTCAAATAGGTTAAACCTGAAAAGGAGAGAAAATTATGTGAGTTATCAGCTATTAAAGTGTGTATACATGTTTCTGGGACACCTTGTATATACAGTTATGTGTGTATATATATATTTATAAATATTTAGATATGTATTATATTTTACATAAATTTATAAATATAATAATTATGCATTATATATAATTATACATACATAGTTATAAAAATATACATCACTACATGTGTATATAAAATGCAGATTATAAAAATAGATGTATTTTCTAAATTATATTTAAATATATTGATATATGAATATGTTATTCATAAATTATTTCTATAAGTATATAAATACATAATTTATAAAATTAGTGATGTTGATAGGTATATATTTAGTAATTATAATAAAATATACCCTTGGTGTATAAATTATACATTTGTGAATGTAAAGTTGATCTCTATAGCAAGAGCCCTCTGCACCAACTTTGCAGTTCCTAGCTCTCTCCCAATCTCATTGCCTTATCTTTCTGCCCCAAATGCCCCATCTCTTTCCACTACTTTCCTACTCTCCTGCATCTCTTTGCAGCTTCCTTGTGGTTTCTCCAAACTCCCTCTTTTTCCCCACCACTCCTCTTTCCTCATCTACCTCCCCCTTTGTAGCTCTTCTGTCCCAGTTCCCTGCCCCATTCCCTCCATCTTTCTCTCCATCTTTCTATCCACTTTTCTCATCTTTCCTTCCACTTTCTCCCCCCATTTCTTTCCACATTCCTGTCTCTTCCATCACTTTCCCCAGATCCATAGCCAATCTCTTCCCCATCTTCCTCTTCCCATCTCTTTTTTACAAACTCTCATATTTAACTCCCACCCCATAGCCTGTCCAAGACAGATATCCTTAGACCTTCCTCTCTCTCCTCCTCAGTGAGTTACCCACAAACCTTACAGTGTACCAACATCCAGCTACGCTCAGATGAGGAGTGTCGTCAAGTCTACCCAGGGAAAATCACACGCAACATGCTGTGTGCCGGCACAAAAGAGGGTGGCAAGGACTCTTGTGAGGTGAGGCCATAGTGGGGCTCAGGCTGGGAGGTTGCCATGGGCCAGGATGGGAAGCCATAATGGAGGTGGGGACAGAAGCTGAAGGAAAAGGATTTGCTTTTAGCCCTGGGGGAACCGGTCTTTGCAAGGTAAGATATCCCCTAGCACAGAGGGTCAAGACAAAATGGAGTACTCGTGAATGGCAAATATAATTTATCTTAAGCCCCAGCTGTGACTGATAGTGGCCGCCCATATCCTTGTGTTGACACACTTAAAGGTTAGGATTCTCTTGGTTGCAAGTGACAAAAACCCAACTCAAACTGCCTCAAGCAAAACACTGGCTTTTGTAACTGAAACATACAGGGGTAACTGCTTCAGGCATGGATGGATCCAGGTGCACACAGAATGTGTTTAGGACTCTGTCTCCCTTTAAATCTCAGTTCTTCTCTCTTTTGGCTACATTCTCATTTAAGCTCTTCCCATGCAATAGCACAATGACCCCATCAGCTTTGGGCTTACATCTCACTTTCTAAGCAACCCTATTAGAAAGAAAGCGCATCTCTTCCAATAGTTTATATGAACATCTTGAGCATGATTCTCACTAGGCTGACTTAAGTCATGTCTTGGAACCATCACTCTGGCCAGACCTGTGCAATTCTCTGATGGAACAAGTCACATGACTAACTGTGGGGTCTGGGAAAGTCGTTCCCCAAATGAAAAAAATCAGGAGGTTCTTACCAAAATAAGGTAATGGATACTACATGGGCAAAAAGAAAAAAAAAGCCAAACTGTTTCCTATTATAGGAAAGCCTTCTTAGATTGAGTTTTGGTTCAGTGGGAAAGGGTATGATAATGGATTGGTGGTGTGTAACTTATCAATTAGAAATGTCTATCCTGGGCCAGAGGGTAAAGTAGAAGTATACATGTGTACATACCATCCCCATCCCCAGATGTGGGTGGGTTAACTCAACAGTAAGGCGGCATGAAGGAACCATAAAGCAATAGCAGGTCTGATGGACAGGGTACAAGGTGGGATTTGGGAACTAAGGGTGGGTGTATGAGGTTAGCTGTCACCACTTGAATGAGACTGAAGAACAGAAAAGCAGAGGGAGATACAGAAGTCTCTCCCTCTCTCCCGTCTGTCTCTGTGTCTATCCCTATCTTTCTATTTCTCTGTCTCTCACTCTCAGTCCCTCTGTGTTTGTCTTCTTATCTGTTTCTCACTGTGTCACTGTCTCACCATCTCTACATAATCCCTCTGTCTCTCTTTATCTCTGCCTCCATGTGTCTCTCTTCATCTTCCACTCTTTCCCCACCAGTCCACATCTCTGCCTTTGTTTAGTCTCAGCAAGGACCCCACCTCTTGCCCTCTCCCCCACTCAGGGCGATTCCGGGGGCCCCCTGATCTGCAACGGAACACTGCACGGCATCATCTCCTGGGGAGACTTCCCATGTGGGCAGCCCAACCGGCCTGGTGTCTACACCCGAGTCCCTCAGTACATCTCATGGATCCGAGCAACAATCCGAAAACAGAAAGTCCAGGGGCAGAAATGGACAAAGGGCCCACAATAAAAGTCGGGTTGACTTTCTTGCCTCCATCCTTCCATTGTGCCCTCCTTACTCAGCCCGGCCCTTCTCTGCCCCTCCCGGAGTGTTGCACTTGAACCAGTGATCTATGTTCTCACAATGTTCCATCACAGCTGGCATCCCATGTTCCAAAAGCACCCAGTCACTGCCAGCATCAGTCTCCACACGCTGTATCCCTGAAACATCCCAGTCCCCTGAATGTCCCAACTGTTTGAACATAAACCCAGATCACCATCTAAGTGCTTTCTCTGTGGGACACTTAAATGCGTCCAGCCCATTCCTGTGAACAGACCATCCTTGATAACACCCTATGCCCCTTCAGATATTTATTCATTGCCAACACTAGATCCGTTTTGTTTTGTTTTGTTTTGTTTAATGTGGGTAGTTCCCTGGCTGGGGATCAAACCCAGGCCGCAGCATTGAGAGTGCCGAAGCCTTAGCCAATACACCACCAGGGAACTCCCTACACTAGATCCTTCTATGCTTTGTACTCGACAAGGTTCTAGACTCCCATGACATTTCATTCTGAAAATATTCTCTTATGCCCACAATCTTCTGCCATGACAACATGCTGTGCCCCTCTGAATGACTGGCTCATCACAGCTAATATTGGATCCTCATAGTGGTTCATGCTCATGCAGTTCCAGGACTCCCAAATGTCCTACCCTCACCATCAGCCTACATTCTGTCAAATTCTGCCCTCCGCCAATAGTCCCAGGTTCTGAATCCCATGCTCACAAAGGAGCAATACCGCTCTAGAGTGATGAGATTCAGTATCCCAAGGGGGTCTCCATGCCTAGAACCTGTTATCCACCAAATATCCTGTCCTATCTCCTCCATGAACACCCTGTTCAACACCCTTTGCTGTTTGCTGTTAGATTTTTGCCCATGATCCCAGAACACAATGGTCAAACCCTCAAGCTCTGCTTTGAACAAATCCTAAAACTCAGTCTCTTTTCTCATCTGTAAAACAGGGCCCATAATTCTTCCTCATAGCATCATTAGGATAAATGTTGAGCGCTTACCATTATTTGCATGGTTCCCTATAAAATACTACCTTAGGATGTCAATAACAACCCCTTTGCAGTGTCCAAAACGTGTTGCATTCATTTATTTTCTTTGGCAAACATATATTCAGTGTTGACATGAGCAGACACTCTCCTGGGAGTTGGTAAATAAAGTTTTGTTTATTTATTCCACAAATGTTGGTACCAATCATGAGCCAGGTACTACTGTAGACACAGATGATAAACTGAATTAAAAACTTCTGCCTTTGTAGAGTTTCATCTTTTTTTTTTTTTTTTTGCAAGGAGACACAATTTAAAAAGATGAATAAAGAAATAGACTGTCAGGTGGCAAAAAAAAAAAAAAAAGGGTAGAAAGATAGGGAATGTTCTGGTGGGGGGAGTTGCTATTTTAAATAGGATGGGGCAGAAAGAAGACACATTGGCATGTAAAACAATGCACAATTTGTTATATAATAAAAAATTTACAACATGCAAATATACTAAATGCCACTGAACTGTTCACCTTAAATGGTTCTTTTATGATATGGGAATTTCACCTTAATTTTATAAAAGCTGTGTGATAATAAAACAACAAAGGGTATATGATAACAAAGATAATAGCAAAGAATATATAACAAAGATAATAGGAAAGGATTCACAATAATAAAAGCAGTAGCAAAGATACACAATAGTAAAAACAGGGAGTTCCCTGATGGTGTAGTGGCTTAAGGCTTCAACGCTGGCGCTGTCAGCGCTGCGGCCTGGGTTCGATTCCCAGCCAGGGAGCTACCCACATACCAAAAAGCAAACAAAAAAAAAACAACAAAAAAAAAATAGTAAAAACAAGCAAAGGGCACATGCAAAAAATGACAAAAGATACATAATGACAAAGACAATAGCACAAGGACATGTAGATAAAAGGGAATAGAAAAGGAAAACAGATCACCAATTCAACTCTCCATCTGAGGATTAAGAACTAGCTAAACATATTAATAAACTTTAAAAAAATAGCACATGCTTCAGGGGACTCTTGGGAGGATTAATAGTGCTAATATGTCAAAAGCACGAAAAAGAACATCTGGTACTGTGTGAGTGCTTACTAAGTGGCTGCTGTCATTAGTATTGTTGCTTTTATTGATATAATTGTTATGATGCCATGTCTCCAAGTCTCCAGTGCCAGAGCAAGCTGCCTTGGGTGACAGCTGGGGATTTGGGAGAGTGAGAGGTGACCGCCCAAATCCTTCCTGTGGAACAGAAAATAATGACATACCTGAGCGCTGGAGATTCTGACTGCCCACACCTTAAAGCAGGAAGGCCTGCCAGGTGGCCAGGCTTTGAGGTTTCTCAGCCATCCCTCCTCCCATCTTCTCCCAGGATTTCAAAGCCAAACACTTGCCTCTTCCTGTTTTTGCCCAGGGCGATTGTAGTAATAGTGGGGACCTGGGCAAGGAGGAATTTGGAAAGCTGGTGGAGGGAGTGGGTGGGGAAGACTGAGAAAGAGACTAAAAAGCAAGGGTTGACAATACTTCTGTGACACTGGTGCAGCATATAAAGCCCTTTTCATTCTCCCAAGGCCCCCTGCTGGGGAAATGTCAGCTCCCTGTTTTACAGAAGTTATCAAACTACACTAAGGAAAATTCACCCGTGAGTTAAATCCACCTGATGGAGAAGCATTCCTGTATTCCCTCATGACCATTCCCAGGGATTTCTCTCTTCTGGCCCAGAGGGTCCAAGCCAAGCTCACCACTGCCCCAACTGTGGACCTTGTATAAGGGACTAGGCTGAATTTTCCAGGCTAATGGGGATAATTGGGTTCTGCACCCAATTCCAATGTGTGGGGTGAGGGTGAGGGTTCCCTCACTCCACCAAGCAATTCTCGGAGACCAGCTGGGTGTCCTACAATTGAAATTAAATTCTGACACTATCTACCTGGAGCTAGTCCGATTCTACAGGTTAAGGGCTCAGTCCTACAAGACTGCCTCCCTACCCCCACCTCACAGCAGATGCCAATCCCAAGTCCAGGTTGTCACCTGTGCTCTGACCACCAGCTATAGATCAGAAGTTCCCGTGACCTCCTCCTTGAGTTTGATTAATTTGCTGGAGTGGCTCGCAGAACTCAGAGAAACATTTTGCTTATTAGATCGCCGGTTTATTATAAAAGGATATAACTCAGGAACAGCCCAATGGAAGAAATACACAGGGCCAGGTAGTGGGAAGGGACTTGGAGCTTCCTTGCTCTCTCCAGGCACGAGTCTCCCCAAATCTCCAAGTGTTCACCAGCTCTGAAGCTCTCCAAACCCCATCCTTTTCTGAGTTTTTATGGAGGTCTCATTGCATAGATAGGTCTGACTGATTAAATCATTGGCCACTGGTGAGTGATTGAACCTCCAGCTCCTATCCCCTCCTCAGAGGTCTGGTGTGGGACTGAAAGGGTTAACCTTCTAATCCCGTGGTTGGTTCCCCTATCAACCAGCCCCCTTAGGTGCTTTCCAAAAGTTACTTCAGTAAGGCAAGACACTTTTATCATTCTCTTCACTTAGGAAATACCAAGGGTTTTAGGAGCTCTGAGCCAGAATTGGGGATCAAGACCAAACACGAGTATATGTTTCTTATTATAAATCACAATATCATATGGGTCAATGGGCTTTTAAATCCAAGCTTCCATTCTATCAGATTCAATGACAGGATAAGAGAATCAGACAGGGAGTGGGAGGGTTGAGAAAGCAGGAGACCCAGGTCAGGCTTTTTGGCAGAGGGGATGCTAAAGGATAATGCAGTAGCTATCTCCCAGAAACAAGACAGACTCTTGTTTCTGGGGGTTGGCTACAAGATGTGGGAGTTCAGGAGCTTAGGAGACAGATTCCAGAGACAGGGAGCAGGTGGTGGTTGAGGAAGTCTTGGGAGCTGATGGGACATCTCAGGAGAAAGAAAGGAAACTGTCTCCTAGATAGGATTGGTCTCCAAAGTGTCTGGACAAGGGGACTGGGTGGATGGTGGGGTCACCACAGAGACAGAGGGTGGGACCTGGGTACAGATGGTCAGTTCTATTTGGGTCATTCAGGAGGCCGTTGGAGGCACAGGTCTGAAGCTGGGGAGAGGCCTGAGAACCAACCTGCCCCACGTGAAGGAGGCAGGTAAAACTCACGTGTACATAGTGCATAAGACAAGGCTTAGGACTGGGCCCTGGGAACACCCTTGTTTGTACAGACACCTGTGGAAGAAAAAAGGCCTATTCATGAAGGAGGCCAGGAAGGAGAGCCAGCAAAGTAGGAGGAAAACCAGAAATGCATGGTGTCTAGAAGCCACGAGGAGCAGCCGACATGTGGAATGCTGTGGAAAGGTTGAGCAAGAAAACGACAGATAGGTGACCACTGGATTGCTCAACATGGAAGTCTCTGGAAACCACAAAAGAGCATGGCTGCAGGGTGCAAGCCGTGAGTAGATCTCCATGGAGAAGCTTTGTTGTGAAGGATAGAAAAACAGGGCTGAGGGGCTGGTTCTGATGAAATCCGTGGTCCCAGCATCACCCAGTAGGGCGTCAGGCACACAAGGCATCTCAGAATGTTCATTGAGTGAATGAATGAATGAATGAATGATCAGAAGAACAGAGTGAGAGAGGGAGGTGTAAAGATAGCAGGAGAAAGAAGTTGGAGCACCAAGTTACGCTGATCCTTTACAGCTGAGGGGAGAAAAAGATTGTTACCCAAGTCAGTTTGAAAATTCCTCTCGAAGGAAATAAACTGATAAAGGTGATTGATAAGTGGTTACACTTCACCTACCTCCTATCCCCGCCCACCTCTGTTACCATGTTTCATGATCGCACAAGGAAGCCGTGTGTAGACATTTGGCTTATTCCACCCCCACTTGTCAGATGGGCAAACAAAGGTTAGGACAAGACAGTGATTCAGTGGCCCCCAGGGAATCATGGGAGGAACCGAGGCTTCCACCCCGGTCTCTATGATTCCAAAATATCCTCTTTCTTTGAAACCTGTAGTAGTCATACCTTCATCTATTTACATGGGTGTTCATTCAGTTTGTCATTCGTTTGTTCATTCATATGTTTGGATAATGATTAACAAATAAATAATAGAGGCTCTGGAGATAGGCTGCCTGGGTTCAAACTCTGGTTCTACCACTTACCAGCTATGTGTGTGACTCTGGGCAAGGGACATCATTTAGTCGTGTCTCAGTTTCCACATCTATGACCAGGTGTGTTGGGTGGCTGCGTTCTCTCCAGGCAGTGGGCTTTCATATTGTGCTCATGAGTAAAGCCAGAGCATGGGGACTTGAGAAATCTGGGGGCTCCCTGGGGAAGGTGACTTCAGCTTTCTCTGCACACAGGAGGTGTGTGGCTGCAAGCCAGTTCCTGAGCTCTGTACCTTCAGCTCAAAAAAAAAAGGGGAGTGGGGGGTTGCGGGTTTGGCTTTAGCCAGAAGCCACAAGCTGCAAATTTGTGAATCAAAGAGAAGTACTAAGCAGTCAGTCCCCATTACCCACTCCCCCCAGCCCCAGGAACTGCTAATCTGCTTCCTGTGTCTGTGCATCTGCCTATAAATGCACACTTCCTATAAATGCAATCCCACAATACACTTCTGTGTCTGGCTTCTGTCACTCCTCATCACCGTTTCAAGGTACATCTGCATTGCAGCCTGTGTAAGGGCTTCACTCTTTTTCTATGTATCGATTCACTGGTTGATGGACATCAGTGTAATGGGTCTGAGATCTCTTGGGGGTGATGAAAATGTTCTGGAATTAGATTGTGGTGATGACTGTACAACATTGAGAGCGTAGTGGAATGCACTGAATTGTAGACTTTAAAATGGTTGAAATGCTGAATTTTATGTTATGTGAATTTTACTTCAAAAAACAATAAAGGCAGGAAGAGAATGAGAGTGAGAGGGAGGGGTAGGAAAGAGAGAGTGAAAGAGAGAGAGATCTGTGTTGGATCCATAATTGTGGGGGGTTTTGCAGGGGGGGAAGGAGCAGATTGGCCAATATTTAAAGTCAGGAAACATCCCAACATAAGTCTGAATTGCCAGCTTGTTTGAAAAGTCAGAGGATTTGGCAATGCTGGCCCCAATTCTAGCTCCAGATAGAAGCTGAAGGGTGAATTTTTTTTTTTTTTTTTGTTTTTTGTTTTGGTTCTTGTTTGTTTGGTTTTTTTTGTAGTATGTGGGTAGCTCCCTGACTGGGAATCGAACCCAGGCCGCAGCGTTGACAGCACCAGTGCCAAAGCCTTAAGCCACTACACCATCAGGGAACTCCAAAGGTGAATTTTATTACATGTAAATTGCATCTCCATAAACCAGGTCCCCCCAACACCTGCAGAAAAAAAAAAAAAAAAAAAAAAAAAAAAAAAAAAAAAAAATCCACAAAAAGAGAAGGTTTCAGTTGGGTGGTGTCTCAGAACAAATCAAAAGCGGAAGTTTCGTGATTCTGAATTCAGAGCAGGAAAGAGACCCAAGACACCCCCCAAACGGTAGGAATAGGGTGGGGGACCTCTCCTGTTTCTCTCTCTCACTCTCTCCCCCCTCCCCCACTACCCCTCTTTCTTCCTTTCTCGGTGGAAGTTTTTATGCAAAGAAAAACTTCCATGGAATTTGATAAATTGACTGCACATATATAAGAACTTGTGCTTCTTGAAGCAGGAAACAGTGGACTGTGATTTAAGAAATCCAAGAAAAAAATAAAAACAAGAAAAAAATTTAAAAAATAATAAAAAATAAGAAAGAAATCCAGTTAGTTGATGCAGTGAGGCCCCTGATTAGTCTAGCACCCACCTGGCACTGTACATAGCTATTCCAGCATTACTGTGCTGCACTTCACATCCCAGTGACTATTTCATAATTACTAATTTGCACTTCTTAATCCCTTCACCTTTTTCACCAAGCTCCCCACACCCTCTCATCTCTGACAACCATAAGTTGTTCGCCATGTCTATGAGTCTATTTCTGTTTTGTTTGTTCATTTTATTTTGTTCTTTAGATTCCACATATAAGTGAGATCACGTGGTGTTTGTCTTTCTCTGTCTGGCTTATTTCACTTGGCATTATACCCTTAGGTCCATTTAACTGCTCTTTGGAGAATCATTGTAAAATAATGTTCCTTGAGTCTCCATAAAGACCTACTTCCAATAAAAGATTAAGATTTAGAGAAACAAACAAACAATAATAATAATAATAATAATAATAAATGAATGAATAAAAGAGCCAGTCTGGAAACCTTTTCTGTCTCTTCTTGTCACCTCTTTGGAAATCTCTTCCTTCTCCTCCTCTCTGCATTCTCAGGCTCTCTCTGCCCTTGGGTTTCCTGCCTCTTACTTCCGCCCTCTTGCTCTCTCAGCCTCTCCACCCTCCTGCACTACATGGGGAGGGGCCCCAAGTGCTCATGCACCCCACCTTCCCTGAGCCTTCATCACTGGAGTAGGGATTAGAACCCAGCTCCCAGATCACCTTGAGTCATCAGCCAGAAGGGTGCTGGCTGGTTTGGAGAGGAGGGCGGAAGGAGTGGGACCAGGTCTTCCTTCCCCACAGAGCCATCCTAGGCCCCTTCCCTGCTCCCCTTCCATTTAGCTGTAAAGCTTAATTAAGTGTCATTAGCCCAGAAGAGTTTGTACAGGATTAGAAGGTGCCCCACCCTGTGTCTTCCTTGTCCCCTTCCCACAACCAGGAAATTGAATGGGCTGGAACAAAGACAGTTAAAAGCTGTGTCAGCTGTTGGTCTGGGACAGACAGACGGAAGAAGGGGGACAGCATGACAGGTGCCTGAGGAGCCAGGTGAACAGTGGGAGTGTTGCCTGGCAGAGTGGCCAGCAGATGACAGGATAGGCAGGTACGTGGGCAGACAGATAACAGAGACACAGAAGGGCTGAAACTGCTACAGCCACATGGAGGACCCAGCAGGCAGAGAGACAAGGTGAGAAGGGGACAGGCAGTCACTGGTGAGGATGTGACAGCATGAGACTGGCAGAGAGAGGAAAGAGCGGGCCATCTCCTCCTTGTGGAGCCGATGGTTGGAAGGATGGGGACAGGAGGGACAGCTTGACAAGGAAAGACCCAGTCTGAGATTCCTGCACCTTTCCTGCAGAACCTGGAGGTGGTCTGCCATGGGGCCCAGCATCTTTTTGCTCCTGTGTGTTATTGGTGAGTTCCTCAGGGGGAAGGAGGGTCCCTGCCTCCTTCACAAGGGGACCCCCCACTTCCTATATCAGCTCTGGCCCCCAGCCTGGCATTGAGGAGGGGAGGGGGGGTTGATTCTGTGCCTCGATTTACCTCCAGCTCCCGAGTCCTACACACTTCTCTCCTTGTATCTTTTGATCCATCTCCTCTCTGTCTGTACTTGTCACATTGTCTGTTCTCTCTCTCTCTCCCTCCTTCCTGCCCCACTCTCTCTTTCTCTCTCTCGCTCTCTCTCTCTCAATCTCTATTTCCCCTCTATCTTTAAGCAACTCTCTGTTTCCTTCTTTCTGTTACTCTCTGTATATCTTGGGTGTTTCACTATGTCTTTTTCTATACATCACTAAGTCTGCCTCCCCATGTCTGACTCTGTCTCAGGATCTCTTTCTTGCCTTCTTCTCTCTGTGTGTCTCTTCATCTCTGTATCTCTTTTCCTATCTCTGATCCACAATCTCTAGGTCTCTGACCCCATCTCTGTGGACCACATTCCTGTCCTCAGGGCTCAGCTATGCGTCCACAGAGAAGATTTATAACGGTACAGAGTGCGTCCCTCACTCACAGCCTTGGCAGGTGGGGCTGTTTGATGGTATCAATCTGCGCTGTGGGGGAGT
Source organism: Lyroderma lyra (assembly GCA_004026885.1). Lineage (NCBI taxonomy): Eukaryota > Metazoa > Chordata > Mammalia > Chiroptera > Megadermatidae > Lyroderma > Lyroderma lyra. The sequence goes on from PVJL010008672.1 coordinate 26,290, forward strand.
CCTCATTGATCGTAGGTGGGTCCTTACAGCTGCGCACTGCAGCGGCAGGTAAGCCTCCTGTCTGGGTCCCTTCCTGAAGCGGGCAAAGGAAAACGATGGAGAGGAGAGGACTGGGAGGAGGGGCTCATGGGAGGGGCTGTCAAGGAGGAAGGAGATGGTCCTCCACAAGAGTCTGAGAGTAGACAAGGAGTAGGACTTCCTCAACAATGGGCCTGGGGTGAGACAGGGTTGGGTGCAGTGGGTTGGAGGGCCCGGGAAGGTCCTGAAACCTGGCCACCCATGTCTCCCATTCCCTCCTGCCCTACTTCCTTCCTATATAGTATTCAGCACAAGCCCCAGCCATTCGCTGACTCAGGCTGGGCCTGGGATCCACGTCTAACACAAACTCTTTGTACAACCTCAGTGGTCCCATCTGTAAAGTGAAAGGAGTGGCCTTCTAGGTCTGAGACTGGACTTTTTGCTAAAGGGAAGTTTCAAACACAAAGAAATGAAGAGATGTGGGGACAGAGAGACACAGACACAAGCAGCACAGACGGCATTCAGTCAACAGTGTTGATAGCCCAGGTAGTCTCCTAAAGTGGTGAGAACAGTGCAGCGAACAAGACTGCCAGATGTCCCTGCCCCTGTGGGCCTCACCCGCTAAGAGAACCACAACGTGACACAGATGCAGTGGCTTGGGGAGGAGAACAAAGGCAATGGAAAGAGAGCCTGAAAGAGAGGGACTTAGAGAAAGCAAATGCACGAGGGAGCGAGGGCACAGACATGAAGTACAGAACTGCAGAGAGAGGCAGGAGGGCCTGGGAGCCCGGGGACAGCTCACTCTCACCCGCTGCACTGCTGTGACCCCAGCAGGTACTGGGTGCGCCTGGGAGAACACAGTCTCAGCCAGCTGGACTGGACGGAACAGATCCGGCGCAGCGGCTTTTCTGTGACCTACCCTTACTACCAGGGAGCCCTGAAGAACCATGAACATGACCTGCGACTTCTGCGACTGGGCACCCCAGTCCTCTTGACCCGCAGTGTCCAGCCCCTGGCCCTGCCGACTAACTGTGCAGTGGCTGGCACTGAGTGCCACATCTCGGGCTGGGGCACCACCAACCGACCCTGGAGTAAGGAGTCTCTGGGATCAGGGGTCAGGATGGGCAAAAGTCTGGGGTATTGGGTGAGAGGACAGGAGTCATGCCATCTCAGAGAAAGGATGGGTAAAGGCTCAAACATCAGAATTGTGGTTTGGGGTCAGAGATCATGATGGATTGGGTCTTCGGTGTCAAAGTAGTTAGGGGTTGAGGATGGAGCCAGAAGTCATGGGTCAGAGAGGTGGTGAGAGGTCAGAGTGCTGTCATCAGACTAGAGCCAAAGATATGCAAATAGGATTATGAGGTCATAGGTTATGGACGGTGGTGGTCAAGGTCATTGAAGAGTTGAGGTCATGGGATCCATATGTTGCACAAGCTGGCCACAATCTAAGGATGGAAATTGGAGATCACAGGTCTGAGATTGGAAGCCAGAGGGTTTGGGGTATGGAGCCAGAGGTTAAAGGTCATGGACTCAAGGGCCAAATAAACTAGAATCAGATGTCATTTTGGAGTTGGGAATCAATGACTTAGAGGATGCAGAACTCAGATTGGAGCTTAAGGTGAAGACCAGAGAGATGGGGTCAGGAGACAGACATGAGGTCAAACTGGGATCAAAGGATGATATGATTGGAGGTCAAAGGTCACAGTAGCTGAGATTAAAGAAGGTCAGGCTAGATTCACTGTATCTGAGGTTGGAGGGTCCACAAAAGGGCACTCAAAGTCATAGGTTAAAGGTCAGGGGGACTGGACCAATGGACTGGGGCCAAGGGTCACTATGAATTCAAGTCACAAATCTGAAATTTAGAGGTTTGAGGATTGTAGTCGTCACAGAGAGGGGGTGGGGCATAGACTTGGATTGAGTTTCCCTGGAAGTAGGGATGTGGTCCCAGAGTGGGGAGCTTTGGGGGCTGGGGAGATTTGGGGGAACTTGCAGCACCCATCTTCCACCCCAGACCCATTCCCAGACCGGCTCCAGTGCCTCAACATCTCCATCATCTCAAGTGCCACTTGCCAAGCTGTGTTCCCTGGGAGAATCACAGACAACATGGTGTGTGCAGGCGGCATCGCTGGGGAGGATGCGTGCCAGGTGAGTAAATGCAGGCAATGCATGGTCACCCAGGACAGGAAGTGGAGGACAGAGAGGTGGGGAATGGGATAGTGAGTCTGGGACAGGGGAGAGGACAGAAAGATGAGGTCAGGAAGAAGGGGAGGCACAGAACAAGAGAGGGAGACAAGACAGGAGAGCCAGGGAATGCAGGACAAAGGGAGAGAGGGAGGGCAGAGAGAAGAGAGAGAGAGGACAAGACAAAGAGAGAAAATGGGGGAAGGCAAAGAACCAGTCGGGCATTTGGAGCTCAGGCAGGTAACCTGCTGCCTCGCCAGTTCTGAGTCCTCCCCATACCATCCTCCAGCTGGTGCTGGCCCTGGCGAGAGTGAGAGATTCCAGGATGGAGGCAGAAAAGGAGGCTGAAAGGCTCTTTCACCCTCCAATTCTGCTACCTTGACCTCTTGCTTGGGTCCTTGAGAGAGGAGACAGCCCCACCCTACTGGCTAGGGTCCCAGCCATCACCCTTCAAAGAACTCTTAGGAAATCGCCCCGCCTCTTCCTGGGATTGGCTACTGGTGCTTGTGTTCCCTTCCCTCATTGGTTAGGGGCCCAGACATGTCGTTGAGGGAAACCCTCTATCCTTTATGGAGTCCCGCCCTTCCCTCCCTGGATGGGTCACTGGTGATGGTCCTCTCTCCTCTCATTGGCCCGGGCCACAACCATTGTCCTGAGCGAACCCTGCCTACCCTTTCCGGAGTCCCACCCTTCTTCCCTGAATTGGTCCCTAGGAAAAGTGTGTTCACTATTGGTCAGTCATTGCTGTTGTCCTTGGGGAATCTGGCTGTGCTCTTTCTCTGATAACCAGGCTTGGAGCCAGTGTTGTCAAGGCCCAAGAATAAATTGAAGCGAGGAAAACTGAAACAGGATTTCTCATATTCAGGCCATGCTCCTTCCCCCTTCTTCTTCCAGGGTGACTCTGGGGGCCCCCTGGTGTGTGGAGGAGTCCTTCAGGGTCTGGTGTCCTGGGGGTCCGTGGAGCCTTGCGGACAAAAAGGCATTCCAGGCATCTACACCAATATTTGCAAATATGTGAGCTGGATCCAGAGAGTCATGAGGAACAACTGACCTGCTTCTTCTACCTCCCCCATCACCTTGGAGGCCACTCCGACCCTCAGAGCTCCAACACCTCCTCCATCATTATCCCCAGCTCTCACTCTTCTTGGTCTGGGGATCTTTCTTCCAGAACTCCGACTCCAGCCAGCCCTTCTAAAGCCCATGGTTCAGGGAGGAGGGCGTGTGTAACTATCTGGAATAAATATAATCTGAAGAGGGGTGATGTCTGTCTATTTGGTATCCTCATGCTGGTTGAGAAGGAAGGAAGGGCTCATCAGCTCCCTTACCTACAGGTGTAGAAATAGAGATCAGAGAGGGTGAGGGTTTTCCCCCAGCAATCACTCAGGAATGGAGTAGAAAAAGGTATTCATAACAATAAAAATAGAGCCATTTTTCTCCACCTGACACAACAGAAGTACCCAGAGCTTATAAGCTTTTCGAGGGCACCTAAGGACCCAAAGAGGAAAAAAATTATTGCTTGCAAAATACCAAATGAAAACTGTAAAATCAAAATTCACCACCATTTAATTAAATGTCTATAAACACATTCCTCCAACTAGCCACTGGCACCAGGGCTCTGCTGGAGTTATATTTTATGTGGGATGTGGGTTCATTTTTGAACCTCCTGCGATGATGGAGGTTGGGGAGCAGCCTTGGAAAGCAGGAGGACCTAACCTGTTTTAAAATAGCCCTGTCTACCCGCTTGGGTTCTGTCTTCACTGCCTCTCCAGGAGGTGGAAAAAGAACTTCCTCCCCCGGGAGTTCCCTGGTGGTGTAGTGGCTTAAGGCTTCGGCGCTGGCACTGTCAACGCTGCGGCCTGGGTTCGATTCTGAGCAAAAAAAATAAAATAAAATAAGAACTTCCTCCCCCTAGAACAGAAGGGGAATTTGAGGTGGGAGAGAGTGGAGGGTGATCGTGACAGTTGTGGGAACATCTGCTGAGTGCCTACTGTCCTTGGCTCTCCTGAAGTCCTCATCTCAATGCCCCCCGCAAGGCAGGGCTGTCACCCCCATGTACTGATGAAGAAACTGAGCCTCACTGGGGTGGAGTCCTTCGTCCCACGTCGTCACTATGGCAGGAAGAGGCAGAGCCGAGGTTTGAGGACAGGGCTGGCTGCTGTCAGAACCCAGGCCTACCTGGCAGTCTTGCTCCACACCTGGTTAGGGGAGAGAGGAGGGTAAGACAGGGAGGCGATCGAACCGATAATAAACAAGCCAGGAGAAGTAGGGATTGTCACTCAAGTTTTACAGACGAGGAAATTGATGTGGCTCAGATTTGGGGAGTCATCAGACCCAGGTCACACAGCAAGTAAGTGTCATGACTGAATTCAGGGGACCGTAGGGTCCCTGGCAGACTGGGAGATCAGGGCAGGGAGCAGAGAGAAGGGTGGGCAGAGGAGCCCTGATTTCCCTTTCTTGGGCCATGATTCCCACAGGCCCCAACCTGCCTCCCCCACCCTCCTGTCCTGCTCCTTCACCTGGTAGCAGCCCCACCTCTGTGACGCCCCAGTTTCCCCCTCTTCTTGGAATGGAGAAGGGAGGGGCCCAAAGGAGGCCAGGGGCCCACCTGGGCTGGGGCTGTGGAGAGGGAGGGGCAGGGACAGAAGGAGAGACAGAGAGAGACAGGGAGATGAGGTGAAAGAAGAGGGGTTTAGAGACAGGGAGAGGGAGAGAGAGATGGGGAGAGGGAGAGACAGAGAGACACAAAGAATGATGAACAATAAGAGAAGATCCAGGGACGGGGAGAGAAAAGCAGAGACAGAAAGAGAAAAGGGACAGGCACACAGAATTACAGAAAGGCAGTGAATGACATAAAACAATAGAGTGACAGGGTAGGATGTAGACAGACAGATGGACACAAAGGTGAAGAGAAACTGAGAAAAGCAGAGAGAAGAGGGGCTCAGAGAGGTGGCAGGCAGGCAGGCCACAGCACCTCCGAGGCCCAGGGCCCGTCTGGGGAGGGCCCCCACACACACCCCGCCCCCAGGGCGATAAGGCAGGGCTAGGAGGACCAGTCATCCGGGCCACCCTCCTCTTGTCTGCTTGCCTGGTGCCTTGCGCTCCGACCCAGCCTGCGCCAGCCTGCTGCAGCTGCCACCACCACCTTGGGCCCCAAGAGCCCCAACCCCAGAGCCCGTGAGTTGCGGGGGGAAGGGAAGGTCCCCGTTCGGGTGCCTGCACGCGAGTGTACCAGGCCTCCTCCTGGGTCTCAGCACCATTTCTCCCCCTGCTCTGTCCCTTCTCAACTTGGTGGGGGCTCTCAGTCTCTCTCTGCCTCTCCAACCAGCTGCCCCCAACCTCAGTGACCTCTGACCCCAGCTCTGTCACTGAGTCCAGCCTTCCACCTCCACACCCGCTGGCCAGGGCAGTCGAGGGCACCGGCTCTGCCTGTGACCAGCCCCGCCCTGCTCTGTCCAGCTGTTCATCCAAGGGGCAGGGGTTCATCAGGGCACAGGGGCCAGAACACTCACAGGCTAAGCTCCCTGGGCAACCGAGGCAGCCCAAGAAGGGCCCATTATCACCCTGGGTGGTATCTAAATGGTGCCAGTTCCCTTTATCCTCCCATCCCAAGCTGCTGGGACCTGCCCAGATATCAGATGGGCAAGAAACAAAGCATTCTCCAAAATGAACCTTGGAGGTCTGGTGGCTGACTTAAAACAGGGCCAGTCCATTACCTGCCCAGAGTAAAGCCTCTCCCAGCCACTTCCACATCCTCCTTGGATATCGGGAGCCCCTAGCTGAGATCAGTCCCCTCCGAGGCCACCCTTCGTATCAAAGATTCATTCTAAGGTTTGGAGGTCGGGATGCAGTGAGAATGAGGGGATTCTTCAAGTCCTGTTGTTTCTCCCTGGGGACAGCTGGAGCAGGCAAGGGAGAGAGGAGAGGGCGTGAACCAGCCCTCAGTCACCCCATAAAGTGATTTGGCCCCTTGTCCCTCCTTGTTCCCAGAAGAATCTGGGGCCTGTCCTCTCCCTCTCCAGACCATGAGGATTCTGTGGTTAATGACATTTGCTCTAGCGACAGGTATGTTGGGTGATGGGGAAGGGCAGGGGCCTCCCTCCTGAATCTCTAGTGTGCCCCCAACCCTCTAGGTCTGCACATTGACAGGGCTGATACTTAAACTATAGAATAACCCAGCAGGGATCTGAATGGATGCAGGAACCATAATGAGGTCCTGGAGACCCCTTGCTGTACCAGGTGTAACCCCTTTAGATGCTAAGATGGGGAGAAGTCACGGAGGGTCCCAGGGAAGGGGCCCGGGGAACCAGGGTGGTGTGGGAGACACGCAAAGATCTCAGACAGTGGCCACTCACCAACCAGTATGGGAAGATTTCAATCATTTAATGCTAACAGCTGGCCTGTCCATACAGTGCCTCCCAGGGGGACACCAGGTCCATACAATGCCAGGGGGACACTGGGCCAGGGCCCAGACACCCACTCTCTCTCTCCTTCCTACCCCCATTTCTGGGAGTCCTCTCATGCCTGAGCCCCTCTTTTGCCCCCACTCCCTCCAGGGCATGTAGGGGGAGAGACCAGGATCATCCAGGGGCACGAGTGCCATCCTCATTCCCAGCCCTGGCAGGTGGCTCTGTTCCAGAAGACACGACTGCTCTGTGGGGCAACCCTCGTCGCCCCCAAATGGCTCCTGACAGCAGCCCACTGCCGCAAGCCGTGGGTGCGGGGGCTGGGGCGGGGTTGGGAGGGGGCTGGAGATGGAGAGATGGATGGAGAGGGGCTTGGGGATAGGGAGAATGTGTATGGGGTGAGAAAAGTGGGGTTGGAGGTGGGCATGAGGTGAGGATGGCATTAGCATTGATAATGGGGGTCCAACTGGTATTGAAGATGGGGAGGTAGTGGAAGATGTTGGAACTGGGATGGCGTTGGGAATGGGGTTGGGTGCTGGGTTGGGGGTATGGTTTGGAAGGGGGCTTTGCTGGGAGATGGAAATGAGGTTGGAAGTGGTGCTATGGTCCTTCATTCTGTCAGGTGCACTCATGTCTCCCCCTCCCCTCATGCCTCTCACCCCACCTCCCATCTCTCCCTACCCTTCCACCTCTGACCACTGTCTCTCCCACCTCAGCCAATACGTAGTTCACCTGGGGGAGCACAACCTCCAGTGGCCGGATGGCTATAAGCAGATCCGAATGGCGACAGAGTCCTTCCCCCACCCAGACTTCAACAACAGTGTCCCCAACAAAGACCACCGCAACGACATCATGCTGGTGAAGATGGCAGCACCAGCCTTCATCAGCCGGGCTGTGCGACCACTTACACTATCATCACGCTGTGTCACTCCTGGCACCAACTGCCTCATTTCCGGCTGGGGCACCATATCCAGCCCCCAGTGTAAGGGCTCCACAGGGGAACATGGCGGGCAAAGGGTGGCCATGATTATGGAAAGACACAGGAAACCAAAAGAACCTTCCAAGATGAGAGTCACAGTGCTATAAGAGGGGGTGACCTGGGGGTGTCAGCGGTGGGATCAGGTAGAAGGAAGAGTGGAAAATGGCTGGGGAATGTGAAGGCAAAAGTTAAGGCCTTGGAGTCAGACAGATGTGTAGTCCAGATCCACACTGCTAATTGTAGGAACTTAAGCAAGTGGCTTCACCTCTCTCTACCTTGGTTTTCTTCCCTGGAAAATGAGAATAATCATACCCACCCACCAGGGCTGGATTAGAGATCATGTATATAGAAGAATTTACTCAATAGCTATTGTTACGAGCAGGGAGGTGAGTTGGCGGCAAGCAAAAAGGACAGGGGCTGGATTCAGAGCCAGGTCCTTGGATTTGGAGGACTGAGGTGCTGACTCAGTTCAGAGCCAGCCCTGCAGCGTGGGGAAGTAAGCCAGGGGGCTGTCATTTTGCACACCCCTTCCTGCCATTTCCACAGTGCGCCTGCCGCATACCTTGCGATGTGCCAACATCACCATCATCAATCACAAGGAGTGTGAGGATGCCTACCCCGGCAACATCACAAGCACCATGGTGTGTGCCAGTGTTCAGGAAGAGGGCAAGGACTCCTGCCAGGTCAGAGGGCAGGGCCTGGGTCTCCAACCACATCCCCATTCACTTCTTCATCTATATGCATAATCTCATCCCAACCATAACTCCATCACCCCCTGCAAGCTCAAATCCAGCTCCAGCCCCATTCACACTCCTAGTTCCCACCCAACCAGGCCCAAATCCACTTTTAACCCTAACCCCATATTTGTTCCTACCCATAAATCCAACCCCGTTCTCAATCCCCACCCCACTCCCACCACCATCCCTACCTCCTCCCTAATACCATGCCCCACACCTTCCCTTCTTCCATGGCCCCTCCTCCTCTCTCACTGGTTCTCTCTCTCCTCATCCCCAGGGTGACTCTGGGGGCCCTCTGGTCTGTAATAAGTCTCTTCAAGGCATTATCTCCTGGGGTCAGGATCCATGTGCTGTCACCAAAAAGCCCGGTGTCTACACAAAGGTCTGTAAATATGTGGATTGGATCCAGGAGACCATGAAGAATAATTAGCCGGGACCAGCTCACCACAGCGTGACACCCCAATCCTTATTTGGTGATGTGGTTCTTGTTCATTCTGTTAATAATCAAGCCTGTGCCAGGACCCCTTTATATATTAATACTTTCTTTGGGCCTCCTTGACTAGAGATGCTGGAGCTTAATAATCAACTTGGAGTTGGGAATTAGTGAGATTGGGTTTAAATCCTGCCTTGTAACTAACTTGTGACTCCAGGGGTGATTTAATAGCTATTTAGCTTACTGTGTTGTATCCCCAGCCCCAAAGACAATTCCTGGCACTCGCCAAGATGTAATAAATATTTACTAAATTAATGAGTCTTCTGAGTGCTTACTATGTGCCAGATCCTGACCCAAGGGCTTTTAAATGTATCAACTAACTTAATCTTCACAAAACTCTACGAGGCCAGTGCTATTATTATACTCATTTTGCAGATGAGGAAACTGAGGCACAGAGAAATGAAGTGACTTGCTCATGGTCACACAGCTAGTTAAGTAGAAGAGCAAGGAGTCTGAAGCAGGGGTGATATCCTAACTACTAGGCCATCCTGCCCTGAGACTCAATTTCCTTACCTGTAAAGTCATGCATGCAAAAGGTACACTAGCAAGCTACGTCAGTGTGCCTGCACATAGTGAGGACCTAACAAAAGGGAAGTACCATTGTTTGGTTTCCTACCAGTAGTTCATTGAGACCTGCACAGGCCTATACACAGCCACGAACTACAGGTGGTTATTTAAGTTAAAATTACGTAAAATCAGAAATGTCATTCTTCAGTCACACTTGAGATACAGCCAATGCATTACAGCCATCTGTGGCTGGCGGTTGCCGTGTAGGAGAGCACATAGTGGGCACAGCCATTGTTGCAGGAAGTGCAACTGGACAGCACCAAGCTGGACCACCTCTGCAATCAACTCGCTGCTCGCTGGAGAACGTACCAGCAAACAATCCAGGACTGGCTCTTTTCTGACTTTCTGCTCCCCTTGCAGGGGAGGTACGTGGCATGAGGAGTTAAGAGCCCAGAGCTGGAACTGGGGCCTCCAGGTTGTTAGGTGGACTTGCTGTGTGACCTCCTGTGAGTCACTGCCCTGTCTGAGCTTCCCATTCCTCACCTGAAATGAGGGAGTTGACTGAGGTGATGCTCATGTCCCTTGTGGCCTCCTGTGATTCATGGGCCTATGTGTCACCTGGAGACATGCGATGGCAGGGAGGATGTGAAGTGACCCCACACCAGGATGAAACGAGCCCCTGTCAATACACAAGGGACTAGTCACTGGGACACACATACTGAGCCCTATGCTCAAGCACAGAGCATCCCCCCAGGTCTGTGCGTCCTTCTTTCTGTCTCCCCATTTTCCTTTTCCTGTTTCTGTGTGTCTCATTCTCTGTGGCTCCTACTCGTTCCTATCTTATCTCTTGGCCTTCCTCTTTCCCTGGCAGCCTTCTGACTTTCTCACATTGTCACTCCAGTTATGCATGTCCCTTTTCTCTGTCTCTCTCTGTCTCTCTCTCGGGCGCGTGGGCGCGATCACCTATCATCAACGCCATTCCTGGGACCCCCAGGCTCTCTGGGGACCGGTCACCCTCTCTCCCCATCTGGGAAGACTTTTGAGACAAGTCACCTAGGGAAAACCGCACGGAATTCAGCTCCTAAAAGGGTGTTTCGAGCTCTGGGAGAAGCCTGTATTCCTGGGCCCCTCCCAGAGCAGGAATCTGGGGCCCAGGTTGGGTGCCCGCCGCACCCACGGTATAATTAGAGAGAGGGAAAGCCCCTGGGGGGAGGGAGGAGAAGTTTCCGGGCTCTTCGGGGTTAAAAGGGAAGGCCTGGCCAGGGGTCCCTGAGCAGAGGATCCTGGCGGCCCACAAGGCAGGGCAGAGGCACTTCTAGGTCTGCTCCCTCCTTCCCCTCGGCGAATCCCGGGTGAGGCGGGATGCACCTCACTCTAGCCGGGACGCTCGGATCGCCGGCAGGAGCCCCGTTGGGTCCTCGGTTTCCCTTCGGACCCCCACCCTAACTGTGAAGAAGGGCGAAACCCCACGGGCTGAGAGGCTGGCAGACGGGGCAGCCCCGGCCGGGCGGGCGCTCCCCTGGAGCGTTGGGAGGGCTGAAGGGCGCAGCCAGGGGCGTCATTAGGATAATTGCGCTCATTACCGCTGTTCCGGCAGGAATCGCCCGCCCGCGCCTGCGGTTGTCGGTCGCAGACTGAACGGGTCGCAGCAGGCTGTGGGGATGCAGGCTGAGCGGACAAGCACTGCGGGATAAGGGTCTCTGACAACGTATCTGTTTTAACCCGCTCTCCGCCCCCCAGTCTAGGTCCTGGCCATGAGACCCTCGCACCTCCACCTGTCCGCGGTCTCTGGCGCCCGGGCCCAGGCGAAGATGCTGCTGCCGCTGCTGATGGCGCAACTCTGGGGTGAGGCGTGGGGACAGGGCTTGGAGGGAGGCGCCGGGACCGGGGGCAATGGGAGAGTGAGCTCCGACCACCAACCCCCGCGCCCTGCTCCTGCCCTGGAGCCCCCAGCACCCACCTACCCGGCCCGGAGCAGGCCCGGCCCCCACACCGGCCACGCCCCCTCCTAGCTCCGCCCTGGATGCCCCACCCCCCAGGCCGCGCCCCTCCCCCCGCCTGCCTCCACCCTCCGCCACGCTCCCGCCTTCTCGCCGCGTCCTTTCCTCGCCCCTTTCTCACGCCGGCTTCTAGCCCCCGACTTTCACTCCGCTCCATCTGCCCCCGCCCCTAATTGCATCCCACGCCTAACCGTACCACGTTTTGTCTTTGCCCCCTCTTCCAGCTCGTGGCATTATCCCCACGCCCACACCTCACCCTCCCCGCGCGGCGTTCTGGCCCCGCCCCGCACGGCGTTCTGGCCCCGCCCCCTTGTCGCCCTGCTGCGTTCTACTCCTGCTTTTCTTCCCACGCAGTTCCTTCTGTCCCTCCCGCTCCAGTCCCACCCAGCTGGCTGCGCCCCGCGCCCCAGCTCCGTGCGCTCTCGGACTCCAAACCCAGCCCTTGCCCTGCCCTGCCTGCTCTGATCTCCACCTCCTTTCTCCAGCCGCAGAGGCGGTGTTCCCCAGAAACGACACGGGTTCGGACCCCGAGGCCTCTGGCGCTCCATGCGCGCGCGGCTCGCAGCCCTGGCAGGTCTCCCTCTTCAATGGCCTCTCGTTCCACTGCGCGGGTGTCCTGGTGGACAAGAGTTGGGTGCTCACGGCCGCGCACTGCGGGAACAACAAGTAGGGGGAGCTCCTCAGGGATGCCACGGAGGGGCTGTGGAGGCAGGCCCCAGGGAGGGAGCGGGAAGGACGGGGGCACTGAAGGGTATGGGACTCCCCCAGTTCGATGTGGGGTCAGTACTGGAGGGCTTCCTGTAGGAGAGATGGGGCTGTGCTGTGGCCGCCAGAGGGCGGTATGGTCATTCCCAGCGTTTCGAGGCCCATCTATCACCTGTCTAGCTGATGCTCCTTGGTTTCCACTAGAAGTAGCTAGTTGTGTGCCACAGAGAGGTCAGGGTTTGGTGTAGTTAGGAGTTTAGAACTAAAAGAAGTTGTTCACCTCATGAGTCCCTACTGAGGGAGGAAGGAAAGGATAGGCTTACCCAGATAGACCCCCCTGCCCCCCAGGAGAATTCAGGGACCCAAACAAGTGCTTGTTTCTCCCATGCGCCAAGAATTCAGGTCCCCAGCTCTCTTTTCCCCCAGCCACTCCTCAGGAGTCTTCAGACTCAGGAGTCTGGGCCCCCAGTTCCTCCTCCCTCAGACCCAGGAGTCCTAGCCCCCTCCTCTGGCAGAACCCAGGTATCTACCCTGCCCCCCCCCCCACTGCCTGTACCCTCCTTTCCAGGGACTCAAAGTTCAGTCCCACTCCCTACCAAGGCTTTGTCTTCAGATGGTTCTTCCCTCCCCAGGCCGTTGTGGGCTCGAGTTGGAGATGACCACCTGCTGCTTCTCCAGGGCGAGCAGCTCCGCCGGACCACTCGCTCTATTATACACCCCAAATACCACCACGGCTCGGGCCCCATCCTGCCAAGGCGGACAGATGAGCATGACCTCATGCTGCTGAAGCTGGCCAGGCCCGCTGTGCTGGGACCTCGCATCCAGACCCTGCGCCTGCCCTACAGCTGTGCTCAGCCCGGAGACCAGTGCCAGGTTGCTGGCTGGGGCACCACAGCCACCCGAAGAGGCAAGAGCTGGGGGCCCTGTATCTAGAGCAAGACGGACAGGGAGGCTGGGACTCCTGGGTCTGAGGGAGGAGAGGGCTGGCGTCTGGGGCCTGGGGTGGGAACAGCCTGGGTATCTGGACTCCTGGGTCCTGGAGGATTAGGGCTGCATCTCAGAATAACCTGGTGTTTTCTCACATTAGTGAAGTACAACAAGGGCCTGAGCTGCTCCAGGGTCACTATCCTGAGCTCCAGAGATTGTGAGGTCTTCTACCCCGGCGTAATCACCAACAACATGATGTGTGCAGGACTGGACCAGGGCCAGGACCCCTGCCAGGTAGGGACTGGCTGGCGGGGGTTGGGGGAGGGGGGGGTCTCTGACTTGTGGGAGGGAGCATAGAGAGGTTATGAGAAAGCAGAAGACCCTGTCCTTGTCCCCAACCTCATAACCGCCCCAGCCAAAAGTCACCCCCCCTGTCCAACACTACCCCAGCCCTACCCCAATGTCATCCCTGTCAACAAAAGAAAATCCAAACCTATATAAAATTTTTATTTTTTTTTTAACTTTTTTGTTTTGTTTTGTTTTGTTTTTTGGTGGTTCCCTGGCTGGGAATCGATCCCAGGCTGCGGCATTGAGACCGCTGAAGCCTTAGCCACTACACCACCAGGGAAGCCCCCTAAAATTTTTATAGAAGTTTATTTGAGCCAGAATTTTGAGGATATGCTGGGAAGCAAGTTCTCAACGGATTGAGGAAATCTTCTGGAGAATGGCAGTTTTGTGGTTTATTTTATACATTAGAATCATTGGTAGTAGATTAAGGAGGTGGGAGAAGGCAAAGCGGGGAAATCTCTGGAACATTGGTCTTGTGCTCTGGTGCCAGCGGTTGTAACTCCAAGGGGTTTGCAAAAGGTTACCCTTGCATTTCAAAGGCTTGTTATCCTAGATGCATAAGACTGATGGACAGGGTTTGATTAAGGTAAAAATTGACTTTTGCTAAAGAAACTGTAGGCCTGGGACGTGATTAACTGCTATTACGTGCCCAGTAAGGAAGTTGTGCTAAGACCTTCCTGTGTGGTTACTTTCAGTCCCTGAGCTTGCCAGGCCTGCCCTGTAGCCCCCTGAGCTTGTCAGGTTTATTGCATAGCCCCTTTTTCATTCCCCATGTCCAACTCTGCCTCCTTGGGTCCGTCTTTTCATGTTGCTCCCACGCCTGTCCCTTCCCCTGCTGTTCTGAACCTCATGCCCATCCTCAAGCCATTCCGAAGTCTCCACCCATCCCTATTTCTAGATCCATCTCTGTCCCCTCACCTGTCAGGAGCTAAAATCCCAGCTCCACCACATCTCCATTCTCACTGCCCGATCCAACATCCATACCCATGTCTAACTCCATGCCATTCCACCCCCACCCCAACCTCACCTGTATGCCAATTCCTCCCTTCCTCATCACCACCCCAGACCCCCAAGTGGCAGTCCTTGAGTATGTGTATTCATTTGCTCTCTCCTTTCTGCCACCCCCAGAGTGACTCTGGTGGCCCTCTGGTCTGTGACGAGACCCTGCAAGGCATCCTTTCCTGGGGCGTTTACCCGTGTGGCTCTGCTCAGCATCCAGCTGTCTACACGCAGATCTGCAAATACGTCTCCTGGATAGAGAAGACCATTCGCTCCAACTGACTCAGAGGTTCCACGAGTCCTTCGCCGTCTATCATCCGCCTGCCCCAAGGAAACCTCCGCCGCCCATCTGCACCTGATAGCATCTCTCCTGTTCCTTCATCCCCCTGCCCACTGCTATTCTCTGCCCACACGGAAACAGGAGTACAGGAAATGGGGGCAAAGTTTTGTTCAAGACAAGCAAGGAAACTGATGATCACTCAATCTGTGAGAGAAGTTATCTGTCACCCAACCTGGCTTCCTCTACCAATCTCTGCTGTGTGAGCATGGGCAAGCCAAGTACCTCTCTGAGCCTCAGTTTCCTCACCTGGAAAACAGGGACAAAGAAGTGCCTACTTGACATGTCATAAGGAGACTATGATATAATGTTGTTCATCGATCATTCTAGTAATTCTCAGTAAAGCATTAACGCAGTGGGTGGTGAGCCCTTGACTAAATGTTACCTGTTGTCATGGTCTGTGACCAAGTCCTGATAAGAACTTGTGTGACTCTGCGTCCTGGGGAGAAAAGCACAGGGGTAGTTCCCAGTCGGACCCCGCTACACCATCCCCGTCCCGGGGGCTGCTGGGAGAATCACATTCCCCACCCTCCCAGGTTCCAATGCAGTACCTCTTAACTACTTCCTTTTTGCCTCCCACTGTTTCCCACATCTGGGTCCACCCAACACCAGTTCCTCCTGTCCCAGCAGGAGCTGGGCCAGCTGAGTCATCTGGTGACTTCTCTGCCTTCCGAGGGTCACTGGAACCCAAGGGACCTCACCCTGCATCCATTCCAGCCTCTCTGACCGAGGAACTCTCCCCACCTCAGTTGCTAAGTTCTTGCAAAGAAGCCCTCTGAAATTTAAGGAGAATGTTTCCATTTGTTAGCTGTCTCCATCCCCTCACCAATTGAGAGCTGCCAACCCAGCGCCACCATGGCTCCATTCTCAGTCCCAGATCCAACACCCATAACTCAAGTCTGACTCCATCCCACCCCAATCCCAAATTGGCTTTGAGATTGTGTTCTGACTATTCAGGAGGAGGGGTTCTTTTGCTCTCTCGGAAACTGTCTCCGTGTAAATACAGGGTCTGGCAGAAGTAACGCTCTTTTTAAAGTATTATAGTATATTCAAGTTCCCTGGTGATGTAGTGGCTTAAGGCTTCAGCGCTGGCGCTGTCAGTGCTGCGGCCTGGGTTCGATTCCCAGCCAGGGAACTACTCACATACCAAATAAATAAATAAATAAATAAAGTAGTATAGTATAAATGGGCATGTTGTCTTATAATAGTAATGTATAAAAGGGGGCATTATTTGTACCAGACCCTGTATTCCTGTGCTGGGGGTGAGGTGGGGGGTTATACACAGAATGCAGGCACAGCCAACAAATGTTCTGGCATCTCCACTTAGCCTGGACTTTGGAGTGGTAACATAAGCCGAACATATGCACGACAGATTTCCATCCAGATTGGGTTGCTTTTGTTTCCCCCTTTCAAACACTAATTTATCTATGATCTATTATATGGCAGGGCCTGTACTGGGCTGGCAATATAGTTGTGACTACAAGGTCCCTGCCCTTGTAGACCACAGAAGACTGGCGCACAGGTCCCTTCCACTGACTCTTCCCACCCCTCGCTCCGATTAGCACATCCAGGAAACATCAGTCAGGCATATCAGCTGAGTTTGTGTTGCAAGGATGCGAAGTGAAGTAGGTGGGAACACGAAAACTTGATTCATTTTTTAAGACAATTCACCCATTCCTTTAGTCATGCCAAAAGTGTTTATTGAACCTTGTGCTACACCAAGTCCCGGAGATGAATCAGACTGGGCCCTAACCTCGAGGAGCTGCTAGTCAAGTCAGGGAGACCGGCAAGCCTTACATTCTTGGCATTCAGGAATTCAAAGGTCACCTCCACAAGGAGGCCTTCCAGGGTTGCCCTGGCTAAAGGGATCCCCTCCACTCACCACAAGTCATCAATCCATTGCTTTGTTTCTTTCTTTTCCAGCACTTGCTGTAGCTGAAATGATCTCATTTATTTGTGTCCTCCATAATGATCTGCCCTCTCCCTCCTCCCATACAGTTCTTGAGGGCAGGGACTATGATTTATTTACTGTGGTTTTCCTAGCACCTGGCACACAGAAGCGACTCAATACATTGTTGAATTAATAAATCATACAAATTGATCACTGTTGTAACAGAAAGAGGTACAGGGTGCCCCAAGGAGGGGCCAAGGATCCTTCCCAAAAGAGCCAGGGAAGTCTTCTCAGATGAGGGGACATTTGCATGGGTTTTAAAGGATAAGTAGGAGTTCACCAGGTACACAGGGAAATGTTTTTCTATCACTTACTTTGTGAACTTAAGCAAATTAATTGAATGCTCTACCTCAATTTCCCCCTCTGTAAAATAGAGATTGAATAGACTCCAGTGAGGTGAAAATGAGGTAATATACATTAGCTCATTTTCAGTAAATAGGTACAGAGTAAACAGTCAATAAATGTAGCTATTGAGATGTTCTTCAAAGCAGTTAGTATGGCACTTAGCACATAGTGGATATTCAGTCCTCAGTCTCAAGACCTCCCTGTCTGGAGAGGGAGTAAGATAACTCCAGCCATGGGTGATGTGTAGTATGATGGAGGCAGTGCAGGGCTCTGTAGGAGATGGGCATGTGATATTTATTGAATGCTTACTATGTGCCAGGCACTGGTGTAGGTACTTCATATGCATGAATTCAGTTAATCCCCCCACAACCAAGGTTATTATCACTAATCAATAGATGGAGCAACTGAGAAAGGTCTGGTGACCTGCCCATGGTCACACACCTAGTAATTGCCAGCATTGAGATTTGGACCCAGGTAGTCTAGTGCCAGGGGCCATGCTCCAAACTGCTATATACCTTTGTGAGACTGCATTCAGCTTGGTAAGCAGGCTTGTGGTAAGTGGAAGAGGTTATTAGTGCTCAGAGGTAATCAAAGAAGGCTTCCTGAAGGAGGGGGCATTTCGGTTGGGTCTTAAAGGATGAGTAGGAGTTCACCAGGAAAAGAAGGATCTTGAGAAAGACATTCACTCATTCAATTTACATATTCTGAAATGTCCCCTGTGTCCTGCCTGAACTGGGTGATTCTGAGGACACAGATGAGTCAGACATGGGTTGGGCACTTCCAGGGCTGCCCACCTGATGAGAAAGAGGAATGGGGAGAGAGGCAGGGAGGATGGGTGATGGGAAGGACAATGGAGGGGAGGAGATGGATAAAAAAACAAACAAGCAAACAAGAGAATGTTCTTAGGACTTAGCTAATGTCTGATGGTATTAAGAGAAAGGAAAACGTGCTTAGCTCCAAGCAGGTTGGACACCTGGGTCCTTGCAGTGCTGAGGATATGAAAAAGGGAATAAGTTATGACAAAAGTGGGTTAATCCAATTGGGGCCATATTTCTCAAACATCTTTGTAGTCTCTGCCACTCACAGTCTGAGTCAGTCCTCTCTCTCTCTTCCTGGATCTTTCTGTGTCTCTATCTCCCTATCTTTTATTTCTCTCTTTCCCAGCCCCCCTCCATTCCCATCCTGTCAGCCTGCATGGCTTCCTCCCTTTGAGTCCTGGTTCTTTCTCCACCTCTGACCTGATTTCTGGGCAGCCTTCCTGCATGTTGGTCCCAGCTCACCACAGCTTCATGCAAGATAAACTTGCTTCCACCCCAGGACCCCACCTTAGTAATCTTCCCCCTCTTCCTCTTTCTCCTCCAGGCCACAGAATATCCGGTATCCATATCCTGCATCCAGAAGTCATGGGGAATGAAGGCTCTCTCTGTCTCTCTGGAGACCCCACATTTCAGCCCCCTGCCCCATTTATCCTAGCCCTGACCCTACAGGCAGCCAGCTCATCCCAACAGGGGGTCTCCCTGCACTGCCTCCCTTATCAAGGCCTTCAGTCAAGGCATCAGGGCTTCCCCCTCCCCCTGTGACATTTCCCAACCCTGATTAATCACAGGGGTGGCCCCAGGGAGGAGGAAGGAGATGGCATGGCTTACCATAAAGAAGCACAGATGCCGGAGCCAGGCTCCAGGACCCAGCACCCAGACAGAGGTCATGAAGCTGGGATTCATTTGTGCTCTGCTTTTGCTCCTAGCAGGTGAGGCTCCTGCCATATATCCTGCTGCCCCTCCATGGCCCCGGCCCCTTCTCCACATTGCCCTTCGCATCCCCCAGCCTTCTGTTCCTGCCCGCTAGGCATCTCAGCATCTCTTCCCAGCCTTCCCACCTGGTTTTTCATTGACCCCCACCCCACCCCGCCTCCCATCTGCCCCCAGGGAACAGCTGGGCAGATATCAGAGCCATCGGAGCTCAGGAATGCCAACCCAACTCGCAGCCCTGGCAGGCTGGCCTCTTCTATCACACCCACCTCTTCTGTGGAGCTACCCTCATCAGTGATCGATGGCTGCTTACAGCTGCCCACTGCCACAGGCGGTGAGTGACCACTCTGGGGAAGGGGCTGGGGTTAAGAAAAGGGTGAGTGGGGCAGGGGCCTCTGGTAGAGGAAGGAGGGAGCTGTAGGCAGGAAGGGCTAAGCCTCTAGTTCAGTTCCTAAAAGTTCAAAATTCTTAGAATTACAAAGAGTCGACTCTCCTAATTCTAGAGTTTTAAATAATCTGATTCTAAGAATCTAAGATTTGAAATTTACTCTCTTAGAATCCTAGACTCTTGACACAGAAAATCCAGAATCATACACTTCTAAAATCCTCAGAGAATTCTAGAATCCATAGAGATTCAGAAACGACTACACTCTTAGAAGTCCAGAGCAGTGCTGCCCAATGGAACTATAATGCCGGCCATATACGTACGTTTAAGTTTTCTAGTAGACACATTAAAAAAGGAAAAAGGAAACAAGAAAAATGAATTTTAATAATAGATTTATATTAGATTATTATTATTACTCAAAATAATATCATTTCAACATGTAATCAATGTTTAAATATCTGTGAATGGCATAGTTTATTCTTTTTTGTGTAAGCCTTTGAAATTGGACACATATTTTGTATATATGACACATTTCAATTTAAGTAGCCACATTTCAAGTGTTTAATGGTTGCACTGCACAGCGCTGTACTAGAATCTTGGATCCAGATTATTCTTGCTAGGTTCATTGAATATAGATGCTCATAGTCCTAGAATTGTTGATTCACAGTATCCTAGAATACTGTGTTGTAGAATTCTAGAATCTTGAACCAAAGAAATTCTAGAAGCTTATGTTCATAAATGTCTAGAATCCAGTGGATTTGATATCCCAGAATGTTATCATTCCAGATTCTTAAAATCCCCAAAGTTTTAAATCAGAGAATACTAGAGTCTCAAACTATTAAAGAGTCCTGGAGTCTTAAATTTTCAAAATCATAGATTTATAGAATTCTAGAATGATGACACTGTAGTCTTATTGACCCAGAATATTAGAACTCTAGGCCCTTGAAGACCTTGATTTAATTCAGATAATTTAAAATCCTGGAATTTTTGATCCAGGGAAATTTAGAACATTAGAATCTTGGATCATAACATTCTAGGACTTAAGTCTCATAGAATTCTAGAATCATGGCGTACTAGGATCTTAGATTCTGAACGTTCTAATAGAATCCTAGAATCTATCTAATGCAGAAATCTTTTCTACATGTCTCTGGAAAGGGGCCACTTGTCCCATTTTGATACTTTTTCGTGCAGGAATGAAGCTTAAGTGCTAGTACAGGATGCTTTGTAGGAATTTCCCATCATGCATTGCTCCACAATGGGGCCTCTTTAGCTCAGGTCTTTACATTAGGCTAGGAGGACAATGTTCAGATTTCAGCCAGAGACAAAGAAGGAGGAAAGCAGAGTTATGGAAGCAGAAGAGATTTGGGGACAGGGACAAGTTGGGGCTGGGGAGGCTGGTTTCCTAGATACAAAGCCAAAGCAAAGAGATGATAGAAAGGCACAGAGATAGAAATAAAACCTCATACTCTTTAAACCCTGAGTTCGCAATCATAAACTGGTCCCTAATGTGATAGGTCAAAGGCTGAGGGGTGGACATGAAGACCCCCAGAGGGTTCCCAGATATCCAGGCTGTGGACGCAGATCAAAACAAGTGGACTAGAGCCACAGTGAGAGGGCTTGAAGTTAGACCT
Source organism: Lyroderma lyra (assembly GCA_004026885.1). Taxonomy (NCBI): domain Eukaryota; kingdom Metazoa; phylum Chordata; class Mammalia; order Chiroptera; family Megadermatidae; genus Lyroderma; species Lyroderma lyra. Next base: position 46,984 of record PVJL010008672.1, read on the forward strand.
CAGGAAGAAATGCGCTGACAGGTGATGGATATGACAGGAAAAACCCGAGGCCACAGATGACCCCCAACTTGGGAATTTTCCTTATCCCATCCCCGTTCATACATACACACTGGAATGCACACAGAACCACTCCCCATAGAAGCTGCCAGACCTGTGGGGGCAGGAGGTGGGGCTGTTGTTGTATTGTAGGTGGAGCCCCCATGTGCCTACAGGGTTCCAGGGGACCCAGGTCACCACCAATGCTCCAAGTGGGACAAGTAGGAAGGTAGCTCACTTGGCATGGACTTAGGAAAGGGTGTGAGCTTTTTGAGGAGAACTACAAAAGCAAAAGCAGACAAAGAGATGGAGTGGGGAGCAGGAGCCCAGAGAGGGTATGTGCCTTGTTTAAAATCACTCAGCCCTTTTGGGTCACACATAGATTATGGGGGTCCAGAGAGGATATGTGGCTCATGGAGAGTCACACAGCACTCTGGTGGACACTCAGCTTGACCTCTGAGGCCTATCCCAGCAGGCAACTGTGGGTCCGCCTTGGGGAGCACCACCTCTGGAAATGGGAGGGTCCAGAGCGGCTGTTCCGGGTCACAGACTTCTACCCCCACCCTGGGTTCAACAAAGACCTCAGCGCCCAAGACCACAATGATGACATCATGCTGATTCGTCTGCCCAGGAAGGCACACCTAGGACCTGCGGTGCAGCCCCTCAACATCAGCCATACCTGCGTCTCCCCAGGCACCCAGTGCCTCATCTCTGGTTGGGGGGCCGTGTCCAGCCCCAAGGGTACATCTTTGCCCATGATACACTCTGTTAAGTCACATGAGGAGGGTCTAAATCTTCGCTTTCTCTGTCTCTGCCTTTTCATCTCTACCCTCTATCTGTCCATCCGCCCATATATTCCATCAAATCTAAGATGCTATGAATCAACAGTGCCCAGCCTTTTGGTTGCCCTGGGCCACAGTGAAAGAATCGTCCTGGGCCATACATATAATACACTAACACTAACGATAGCTGATGAGCTAAAAAATGGTTGCAAAAAAACTTATGTTCTAAGTATTTGTATTGGGCTGCATTCAAAGCCATCCTGGGCCACAGGTTGGACGTGCCTGCATAAATTTTAAGATGTATAATATCATTTCACAACCCAATGAGAATGAGGGCAAAAAAAAGGTACCATTAATCCTTGTGTGGTATCATTTACTGGAAGACACATTCTGATTTCAGGAATGTTTATATGTGAAAATATACTAGGGCTGTCAGGAAACTATCCAACTGCAAACAGTTCGCATTATATTGACAATGGCTGGATTTTTTCCGGACTCATATGCAGCTTAGAATCAAAATAAAGGCCACATCTCTCGGAATCACAACTCAACAATTAGTCAAATTTGGCGTCCCATGTTGGTACTGGCTTTCAAAGTCTCTTGAAAAAGAAATGTCTGAATTTGTTGCTGCCAGCACCTACAACCTGGGAAATTATACATAAAAGCCAAGTTTCCAGATTTGCTTGAAAAACTGGAAGAACAGGCAACACTGGGCTCACATTCCCAAAATAGCCACCATTGTTGGCCAGTCAGTAGAGGTAGCCCCCTGCAGACAATACCATTACAGTTCACCCCACCGGCTGTCATCTTTCTGCACAGTCCCTTCCACCATCTTCTATTTACCCATCAAGCCCCTGGATGCCCCTCAGTCCACAGCCATACATTATTCTTGTACACATGGATATATGCATATCTGTACCCATATCTATCTCTACTTAATATATCTCCTTCTAGCTCTACCTAGTATCTCTAAATCTTTATGTCTATCTCTATCAATGACCATCTCCCTATAAATGCCTCCTCCTCTTTACCTCACTCTTCTCACTGGATATTTCTCTGTATTTCTTCATCTCCTCTGAAAATCTCTTTCCCCGTAAGAGGTCTCTACCTTCCTCCATGGTCTCTGTTTTTCTCTGTGTGAATTACATATGAATCCCTTCTTGTCTCTTGGCTCTCTGCATTCTCATTCTCTCTCATTCTCTCTCTCTCTCTCTCTCTCTCCTTCAAAGTGAAACATCTGTTTCTCTTTCACTCTGTGATTCTCTCTATCGCTGTCTCTTGCTTCTACCTTGGAATTGTATGCTGTGGCTCCATGGATCCTCTGTAGGAAAATCGGGGGCGCAGGGGAGCATGCTGCTGCTCAGTGTGATGAGAACAGCTGCTGATCCTCTGTGTCCTTCCTCAACAGTGGAATACCCACTCACGCTGCAGTGTGCCAACATCAGCATCCTGGAGCCTAAACTCTGCCATTGGGCATATCCAGGCCACATCTCCAAAAGCATGCTCTGTGCCGGCCTGTGGGAGGGGGGCCGGGGCTCATGCCAGGTGAGATCTACTCTAAGGAGGAGGCAAATGGGTATCCTGCTAGTATTCCTGGGTCCTGGGAGAGAAGGGAGTTGGGGCCCCAGAATTCCTGAATCAAAGCAAAGCGTGAGCTGAGATTCCTGGATAAAGGTGGAGGAGACTGGGGGTCTGGACGCTTAAGTCCTGGGTAAAGGAGGGGGTGAGATAGGGGCCCAGAGAGAGGTCCAAGGGAGAGGTGTACACTAGGAGCTTTCACTCCTGGGTCTGAGGGAAGGAATGGAGACCTGAACTCCTGGGTGTTGGGGGAGTTAGAAAGTAGGGGTCTGTGGGAGGGAGGAAGTGGTCAATGTCATGAATAGACTGGCCTAACAGTTTCTCTGCTCTTCTCCGGCACACAGGGTGACTCTGGAGGCCCCCTGGTTTGCCATGGGACCCTGGCTGGTGTGGTGTCTGGAGGAGCAGAGCCCTGTTCCAGACCTCGGCGCCCTGCCGTCTATACTAGTGTGTGCCACTACGTGAACTGGATCAGAAAGACCATGGAGGACAACTAAGCCCTTGTACCTTAAATGACCAAGAGCAGAGGGTGGGCGCAGGGCGATGGGGAGTGGGGTGGGGAGCCTGCAGAGCTTTAGCCTCACCGGACTCCATCCTTGGACTGGGTTAGAAAGATCACGGAGGGCAATTGGGCCCTCATGCCTTGGGCAGCCAAGAGAGGAAGGTGGGCCAAGGGCCGGGGAAAATGTAGGCCTCCTGCCTCAGTGGTCTTCAGCCTTGGCCTCAGATGTCCTGGAGAAGCCTTTGGGATACTTAGGCTTCACCCTCTCTGATGGAGCATGGAGACACCTCCACCCAAGTATCAGGGGCTCTATGGCGTCCCCAAGGACAGCATCACCTGGTGGCTCTGCCCCAGGAGCGAAATCTACCCAACTTTGGCCAATGAGACTTGCCCTCTGGACCCCACCTCTTGCGGCCCCGCCTCCTTCAGAGATCCCGTCCCCCGTGACGTCAGGGACGCGATGGCTCCTCCCAGTGGCACGCAGGCAGGGTCTGGCTCCGCCCCTGGGAGTCCTGAGTTTGAAATCTGACCGGACCTGTCTGGGAGAAGTTGAGGGGAGGGTCTCGATCTCTGCAGATTCATTGGGTGATTTTACAATAAACGCGCGGAGGCGTGCTTTCTTTCCTTCTGCTGGCTCTGTGGGATGGAGGAAGGGCAACCGCTGGGCGGTGGAGGGCAGATGGGGAACCAACACAACGTTACAATTTTCCTTGAGCCCTTAGTCGCTCCTGCCTGAAGTCTGCATCAGCCCTATTGCAGCAAGCACTCTGGGTTCTGCTCGGGCTGGTCCTGTCACCCCCAGGAAAAGGGGAAACCAGGTCACGGTGCCT
>PVJL010008672.1:50811-64627 GCA_004026885.1 Lyroderma lyra
AGGAGTCCAGGCCCCCGGCCCCTCCTCCCTCAGACCCAGGAGTCCAGGCCCCCCAGCCCGTCCTTCCTCAGACCCAGAAGTCCAGGCCCCCAGCCCCTACCTCCCCCAGATCCAAATGTCTGGGCTCCCAGTCCTTTCTGTTGCAGACCCAGGAGTCACAGCACTGCACTCCTGTCCCAGGCCTCTGCAGCCTGCGATTCCAGCCCTTCCTCTCTCAAGATTTTCCCTTCATCCCCTCAGCCCCTCCTCACTCAGACTCTGGGATACTCTGCCCGCTCAGGAGGGGCAGGAGGCGGAGCAGGAGGCGGGGATTCCCAGTTAAAAGGCTCCAGAATCCTGTACCAGGCAGAGAGCTGAAGTACTGGGGCCTCTTCCTCTGGGTCTAGATCAGTAGGTGACCCCGCCCCTTGGACTCTGGCCCCGGGTCCCCTTCTCCCTCTGGCCCAGGACTCCAACCTCAGATTTCTTCCTCCTTTAAGACTCAGCAATCTGAGCCCCTTCTTCCTTACAACTCAGGAGGTGTCCGGGACTCTGACTCCCCTCCCCTCGCTGGGAACCCAGGAGTCCAGCCCCCCAGCGCCCTCTGTCTTCAGACCCAAGAATCTGGTCCCTGCTCCTTCCTCCTGCAGGACCCAGAAGAACAGCTCAGATGCTCTGCTTCCTCCCCAATCTCAAGATCCCACTAGAATTTCAGTCTCCTCCCTCCTCATCTCTCAGCCCCATGCTCTCCCTCCCCCAGACCCCACCATGGGAAGCCCACTACCTGCTGCAACGTGGACCTGGATATTCCTGCTCTTGCTGTTGGAAGCCTGCGCAGGTGAGCAGGTGTCTGCATGAGCCTGTGGGCATGCCGCGGTGGCTATGGGAGTGCATGCGGTGGGGTGTGCAGGTATGTGAAGCAAGTGCTTGCAGGTGGGGGGCTTCTGTGGACTTGCTTTTCTGAGGGCGGGTGGAGGCAATGCACTCCAGGCAGCAGGTAGGAGTGTATCAAACTTGTATGAGCACACTAAGCTTGTAGGGCTGCTTGCTGAGGGGTGTAGATGCACACAGGAGTGTTGAGGACCTGTGGACACATGTGGGAGCATGCTTGGGTGTGTGACTCCTTGTGATGACTCATGGGCTTCTATATATCTCTGTATCTGTATATCCTTGTGGTGGCATGTGCAAGCCAGGGGCCCCACATGTGAAGGTGAGGAGGCAGGCAGAGAACTTAGGGTGTGTCTTTTGAACCCACAGTGATTTTCCTGCCACCCTTCCTCCCACACTGCCTCAGGGGTGGCAGTCCAACACTCTCCCTCTGGCTGCAGGTAGCTGGAGGTCAGAGGAGTCCAAGGTGCTGGGGGGCCAGGAGTGCAAGCCCCATTCACAGCCTTGGCAGATAGCCTTGTTCCAAGGCGTCCAGCTGCTATGCGGGGGTGTCCTCATAGATGACAACTGGGTCCTCACGGCAGCCCACTGTAAAAAACCGTGAGTGGGTGCCTGGGGCAGAGGCGGGCTGGGCCTGGGGAAAGAGGAGGCTGGAGCTTCACCCCCAGAAAGAGAGGGCAAGGACTGGGGCCTCTAAGAGAGGAAGTCTGAAAGAAGATGAAACTGAGGGGCCTGAACTCCTGGGTGTGAGGGAGGAGGGGGCTAGGGACCTGGACTCTGGGAAATGAAAAGGCTGGGGTTTCCGACTCCTGTCTGGGTTCCAAACTACTTCCCACCTCATCATTACAGGAAGTATACAGTACGCCTGGGAGAACACAGCCTGCAGAAAGAAGATAGGACAGAGCAAGAAAGAGCTGTGGCTCAGTCCATCCCACACCCCTGCTACGACAGCAACAGTGATGACCACAAACATGATCTGATGCTCATTAGACTACGAGGTCCTGCATCCCTAGGGCCTCAAGTGAAGCCCATCAACCTGACAGATCATTGCCCTCAAGTTGGCCAGAAGTGCACCATCTCGGGCTGGGGCACCGTTACCAGCCCTCAAGGTATTAGGAGGGAGAGGAGGCGCTGTAGGCCCAGTGGACCCCAAGCCATTGGCAAAACTTTACCTCTAAAAGGAGATAAAGAAGGGAAAGCAACTGCGAGGTTGGGATTCACAAGTGGCCCGGGTTAGACACCTTGAAGACTAGAATATTAACAAGAATAGTGAGAAAAAGAAAGCAAACTAACACGTTAAGGAGGGCTCAAAATATGAATGGATGAAGGAATGCATCTCTTCTTTATGGTGGAGAATACCATACAAGATCTTTTGTTGTACAGGATTTTGGATAGTCTCATTATCAGACTCGGGAGACACAGCATCTACTGTCACCCAAGAAAACAGAGTTCTAAGTACTTCCTGCAGATATTCTCCTCCCTTACACCCAGGCTCTTCTTTCTCCAGGATGCAAGTCTAGGTCCCCAGCTCATTTCTTATTCTGGACCTCAAACTCTGGACCTCCATTGAGCTCAGGACATTGGAATTTAGGTAGCCCCTCACCCTGCTTCACAGTAAAGAAATTGGGGCTCAGCTCAGAGAGGCCATGTGATTCACCAGGAAGCAACAAAGCCAGGACTCAGGTCCCTGCCTGTCTGACTCTTACATCTAGGGAGACAGTGGGACAACGTGGAACCCCACCTGCTCATGGATCAGGCAGATCCATGCAAACCATGGTCCTGTCCCCTTTCTCAGCCTTGCTTTCCTCCTGGGCAAATCAGGGATAAGTAAACCAATAGTTTTTTAAGCTCCATAAGGGTTCAGCTTATATTTAATTTCCTCGTGAGTTCGTAATGCTCAGGATGGTGCTCAACAAGTATTTGTTGAACAATTATGTGGATGAGTGGATGATGGAATGAATGAATGCATCCCTCCTTGCAAAAGCTGTTGTGAAGATTAAATGAGATGTGAGCATATAACTTTTGGCACATAAGGTGCTGTACTGTATGAGTCCCCATCCTTATGGAGTTGCACACCAGGTGGGGGAAACAGACAATGAACAAATACATATAAAATGACATATGAGGTAGAGTTAAGTGCTATAATGAAAATCATGGAAAGTAAGAGGATAGGGAGTAATAGAGAGGTAGTGTCTTATTTAGAATGGCCAGGGAAGACTTCTAGGAAGAGGTGACATTTGGAAAAAGTGGGATTTAACTGAGATTGAGAACCTGGTGGTTTGGGGTGGGGGCCTTGGAGAGAGAGGGTCAGAAGTGTCACAAGCGGGCACTTCCAAGCCTTTCAGTCTCCTGATCTTTAATTAGAAAAAGAGTGAAGGCAAGAAACAAAAGCAAGGGTCCCATGGTCCCACTCCAAGAGGAGAAAAGGAAACAGCTGGGTCCAAGGCTTTGTTTGTTATCGTAAGAAGTGATGTGCCCTGTGAAATGTATTAGAAAACTCAGCTATGGATGCACAGAAAGGAGGTTAAGTCCAGACAGAGATGGAGGGAAAGGGTTGATCTTTCTGGAAACTAACAACATCTGCCCCACCCAGAGAATTTTCCTGACACCCTCAACTGTGCAGAAGTAGAAATATATCCTCAGAAGCAGTGCGAGGACATCTACTCTGGGAAAGTGACAGAGGGTATGATCTGTGCAGGTGACAGCAGTGGGGCTGACTCATGCCAGGTGAGTGACTTCTGAAGTAACCAGTCTGAAACCTCCTTCTTCCCGCCTTTACCCCACATAGAGGCTGGAGGCTTGGTCACTCCTAACTCTACAGACTGGGAAGAAGATTCAGAGACCACACTCTCCTAGCAGGTCACACAGGATGTGGTTTGGGGAAGGGAAGGAGCTAAACGGGGCAAGAGGAAATGCTCATGACAGAAAGGGTCTAATGCTAGAAGATGTGCAACCTCCCTGTTTCCTTTCTCAGCATGAGCTGACATTTGTGCTGACCCTGCCATTGACCGGGTAGCCAGCCACTTTTGCTTGCTTCCTGGCTGGGTACTCTAGCACAGCTGCCTTCTCTGATTGATTCCTTGGAGAGCAATGCTCTCTTCACAATTGGCCAAAGAATGGCACCACTGACTTCAGTGCTCCCTCCATGACGCGCCATCCTCGAGATGACAAATCTTGGGATTTGCCATAAATATAACATTCTCTTTTCTGTTGGCTGCAACTCCAGTCCTCGAGGCTCTCCTTGGCTTTCTCCCCTTCATGGCAGCCCCATCTCCCTCACCAACTATTGGTCCCTGAAGAATATGCTCCAATGCTTTCTTTCCCATTGGCCAGGAAGGCAGCCATTTCCTGCCATGAAATCAAATCTCTCTGAGTGGTTCATGGGGACATTGGTCTCTTCTCCCAGAGACTCCTGCCATTGTCATGTGTGTGGGTGTGTGTGGGGGTGTGCCTAAAAGAACACTGCTCCTTTCTCCTGTTTGGTAACTAGATTCAATGTTCTCTTCACTGGAGGCCAAGAAGGAAGAGATGCCAGCTCAGTACCCCCTGTCTTCTTTTTGGATCAGACCCTTGAGGGCATTCTCTTCTCTTATTGGCTGGGATTTCCCTCATTGCCCTCAGGCATTCTGTCTGTGTCCCATACATGGAAGGCCCCACCCCTCTCTGTCTCTTTCTCCCCTAAGCCAACTGTTGGTCTCAGGAGACAATGGTCTTATTCCCAGCAGGTAGAGTGGACCCATCATGGTACAGGACTAGTACTAATGCTGGGTACAGATGGGCATCTTAGGTGAAACTTTTCTCCTATTACGTCTCCAGGGTGACTCCGGGGGCCCACTGGTGTGTAATGGCGTTCTCCAGGGTATCACATCCTGGGGATCAGACCCCTGTGGACAGCCCCAGAGACCTGGCGTCTACACCAACATCTGCCACTACCTGGACTGGATCAAGAAGACCATAAGTAGCAGGTGCTGATTCTAGGATGAGCTCTGGATCCCCCTCAATAAACTCACAACCTTGGTCTGGCTCCTTGCCTGTGTGTGCTTTAGCTCTGCTGGAAGGGGTCTAGAGACGGGGTCTGTGTCCTGGTGCAAGGCTTGATAGAAAATCTAGAGGACCCCCTTGGCCACTTCAGCCATCACCAATGCCTGAAGGGACCCCTTTTGGTCTGGAAGGACTTGGAGGAGTGGCGGGTTAATTTCAGGGCAGAGAAGACATGTAAGAGTCTTCTAATATTTAATGGGATATCCTGTGAAAGACATGCTTGAAAGGATTTTTGTTTCCTCTTCCTGAGCAGCCAAAGTGTTTCTAAGCTTCGGGGGAGATCCCCCTCCCTATTGTTAAAATTGTTAGACATGCAGAGTAGGGTGCAGGAAATATATACACAGCTCAATTATGCACCCATGAATACCGTTGACACCATCATTCCAGGTGAAAAATAGAATGTTGACAGCCCCCAAATGTCTGAGAAACAGTTATGGTGTTTTTTTTTCTCAAAAGAAATGTCAATCTTTCTTACAGCTTAGAGCTGTCAGGAGGTGAGTTCTGTGGTAGAAGGAAGGGAGACATGTCATTGCTGGTGTGTAGAGACAAAGATATTTGGGGCAGTTTCCATTAAAGCAAAGGCTTAATGTAAGTTGTCTTGGGGAAGATGTGTGTGAGTGGGTAATTGTTTTAAGGATATAAATAAATTGCAGCAAGATAGACACTGACTCCCTTCTATGTCTGTCTCATGTCTGTCTCTTCCAGTGTGTTCTATGGCTTTCTTGTTACCAACCATCTAAGTCGTCTGTTTGACTCTGTAACTCCTTTCTCTACTTCAGCTTCTGCGTTTTCAGAGTGTCTGCTTCCTCATGCGCACCTACATTTGCCTCTCCACTTCACAACCTTTGAACTGTACCTTCAAGGACCACCAACAGCTTCACTGTCTCAAGGTTTCTCAGACTATATTCTCATGAACGAGAATCCAATTGTTCCAGATGAACTCTTCTCCTTCAGCCACATCATAGGTCACTGACAGCCAATGGTCTTACTGCATTCTGGGCAGGTGACAATTCCTATCTAATCAGTGGCTATTTGGAGTCATGTGATATGAGCTATGGCCACCCAAGGTTGTGGATGGGGCGTTTCTCCACCAGGTGTGTGGATGTGTGAGATACCTTGCATACCTCAGCCTCCCTGATTCTCCATGAAAGTCCCTTAATATCAGAAATCATGAGGAAATCTTTCATGCTTAATGCTATATGAACTCCTTCTGCTGGGGATGCATTTCTGGAACAGTTACCCAAGGGTCATCTCAACCTAAAGAATTGTCACATAACTTTTGTGATGGAAAATTTTAAACCCTTATAAACTAGAATAATACCTAGGTGCCAAAAATATTTATACGCATTTTAAGAGATGTTATCTATGTATTTCTGGACACTGATAACCACTCCAAACACCTCTTGTAATTGCAAAAGTCAAACAGGACTTGCATTCATCTTATGTTATCAGTATATATTGAGTATTATTATACAATTCTAATACAGTTTTTTCCTTTTTAAAAATGTGTATGCATTTTTTTGGCACCCTCTCTATAATGAGCCCTCATATACTACCATTCAACTTAACAATGAACAATGAAAAACCAATTCTTGTTTAAGTCATACTCCCACATATTTCCCTAACTCTGAAATAATTTGAAGCAAATCTTGGCCATCATTTTCCCCTTAAATATTTCAGTATATATTCTGAAACAGAAGTTGGGAAACTAGGGCTGGTGGTCCAAATCCCAACAGCTAAAAATACACCTGTATGACAAAAATCTGTAGCAAATGATTTTTACTGTATTTTAAATAATGTCACTTTTTTTTTTTTGGGTATGTGGGTAGCTCCCTGACTGGGAATCGAACCCAGGTCGCAGCACTGACAGCGCCAGAGCTGAAGCCTTAAGCCACTACACCATCAGGGAACTCCCTAAATAATGTCACTTTAAAATGTGTGGAAATTTATTTTCTTTCTTGGCATGTAAGTACCTACTTACATGTCCCTTGATCCATAAAAACTAAAGTACATGTCCCTTGATCCATAAAAACTAAAATAACGATTTGCTATCTGGCCTTCTATAGAAAAAGTTTGCCAACCCCTGCTCTAAAGACAGATGTTTGGAAAACATAACCAACTTTCATTATCAGGCCTTACAGAGTTAATAATAATTCCTTCATCTCACACAATATCTAAATGATATTTAAATGTTCCCAATGGAATATGAACCATAGAGAACTTGAAGAATGATATTTGGTATTATGCAGGTAGGTGATTGAAGTCAAGGAAAGGAAAAAACTTGTCCGAAGTCGACCATGAAGTCAGGAATAGAATCATGCCCTGTGGAATCTGGCAGAGCAGAAAACCAGGCATGGGCTAAAGCTCAAAGAACCAATGTAGATAGCTTATTTCTGCCTTCGTCAGGGAGCTTTTGGATACCAAGTGTCAGGGCCACAGTTCAAACTGGCTTAAGAAAAAGAGGGTATCGGTTCACCTAGGTGCCTACAAAGGCTGTGGGAACGGCTTACGAGTATGACATTAGAGGAAGAGACTTGGGTGTCAGAGTTTCAAGTTTTAAAATGGTGACAAGCCATTCAGCTCTCTTTCTGTCTCTCTGAGACACTTTCTTTCTCTACTTGTCTTTCCCTGTCTCTATTTCTCTTTCCTATATGTGTCAGTTGTTTCCCATATCTTGTCTCTTTCCTTCTCTTGTAGATCTCACTGTAGCCTCTATAGACTGGAAGGAACATATAGCAGGTACAGACAGACCCAGTTAAGAAAACCAAACAGAAGCAAAGACCTCCTTTCTTTTGACATCTTATATCAATCCCAGGGAAGAACTCTGATTGGTCCAAACTGACCACAGCCCACCCCTTGGAGCAGTCATTATTTTTAGGGAAGAAGCAGTACTCCTGTTGGCTTAGCCTGAGTTATACACCCACCCCAATGGGTTGGAGGGTTTGGAGAAATAAGATGGACAGTTTCACCAGAACTGCATGAGCGAAGGGTTTCCCAAAATAAGTGAGAAGCTATTCTTGAAAGAGAATAAATTAAATAAATAAAGCAAATCCAGGAAGTCAGAAATGATTGGCCTTCAGAACCCAAGGGTCTGAATCAGGAGCTCCCAGGATCACAGTGTCCAGGATCCCCCAGGACAAGGCACAGCTGGCAGTATAGTCAGATGACAGTGCTCAGGTGTGATCATGAGCTAGATGATGGGTCATCAGGCAAATGTTCAGACATAGGTCTGAGGGTGACGGAGGCATGCCGTGGTGTGTCTGGGTGAGATTTAAGAACAAGTGCTAGGATCAAACTACAGGGCACAGGAGGACTGGGATCCAGTGCTCTTGCCAATGTGGAGGTATGCATCATTAATAAACTCATGAGATCCTGAATCTGTTTTTAGCCAAAGGAGATTCCAAGGGTTTGTGAGAATCTCCCAGGGAAATTACCGTCTCAGAGTATGGGTTTCTGTAATGATGATACCATGAGAATCTCCAGAATTCAAATTCTTTCCCTTCTGTCTCCTGAGCTGAATGACTTCCCTCAACTTACCTAAGCTCTTTTAAATCTCTCTTTTCTTATTTATAAAAACTATGTGAGGAATAGTGACAAGGTCTGAGAAGTGCCCCACACACTGCACAGTAGGTACCACAAGAAATAGAAGCTTCTTCATTACCTGGATGATGGAGTAAAGCAGCTAACATAAATTCAGTGCCTGTAGGTGCCCATCCTTTTTTTTTTTTTTTTTTTTTCATCATTCCATTTAATCCTCTCCTTTGCTTGAGAAGTAGGTTTGGGAACTTAGCTTGGATTTATTTAGTCAGTATGGGACCAATATTATTATACTATTTGTTGGTAGATTTTATATTTTTGGTAAACAAAAACAGTGAAGGTGATGTGTAGACTTGATGAAGGGATGGTAGAGAGACTTGGGTATGGAAATGAGAAGGGGATTTAAGGTAGAAATTAGGCTGGAATGAGAATAGGGCTAGGGTTGTGGTCAGAGTGTTAGGATTGGTGTCACATGTGAGTTGGGATTGGATTCGTGGGTAGAATGTCACTGTGGGTTTCCTAGACTATGACAGGGTTGGAAACTAAAGTCTGAGCTTTGAGGTGGGTCAGGTTTGGAACTGAGGCTATGGTGACATCTAGTGTTTGGGTCAAGGATGAGTTTGGTTTATAGTTAGAGGTTCAGGGTTAAAGTCAAGAATCAGGATTAAGACTAGTTGAGATGTGAGTTAGTTGTAGCTTGAGTTGATATTTGAAGTCAGGAGCTTGGTTAGGAATTACATATCATGTTGAGGTATAAATTGGTGTTGGTCAAGGTAAATCAGTGCTGAGGGTTAAGATTACATCAAACTTCAGGTTTTAGGTTAATATTGGTCTTGTGTTACAGCATAGGGAATATAGTCAACAATATTGTAATAACTATGTACAATGCCAGGGGGATATTAGACTAATTGGGAGGATCACTTCATAAATTATATAAATGTCTAACTATTATGCTGTACTCCTGAAACTAATATAAAATGATATTTAATATCAACTGTAATTGAAAAGAAAGAAACTGGGGTTGTGTTGAGATTGGTGTTGAGAGTTGTGCCAAAGTAAAAATTGGAGTTAAAAGTATGCTTGAAGTCAGTGCCTGAGGTCTTTCTCACTTGCTCATGAGTTCTTTATCATATCTGACCATGACTTCTCAATGAATGGCACAACTGTTTACCAAACAAGAGACCTCAAAGCCCTAACATCTCCAACTCTCTCACCACAACCTCTATTCAATCCATTGCCATGGCCCATTGATTTTCTCTATTGAGTGCATCTCACATCCATCCCCTGATTACCATCTCCACCTTCCAAATGGCCATCTCCAAGTCACTGTTATCTGAACAACAGCTATGGCCTCCTCATGTCTCAACATATCCTTTAAATCAAGATAGATATTTTGAAAATACAAATCTTATTATGCCACTCTCCTGACTCATTTAATGTCCAAGTGTTTCACCATTGTCCACAAGACAAAGTCAAACGTCCTTCATTGTCTGGTACCAGCCAACCTCTCTTCTCTGAACTCCATCCATACTCCCCTTCCATCAGGATCTTTGCACATGCTGTTTCCTCTACATGATATACTCTCCAGACTCCCTCCATTCTCTTCTAGTTCATGTTTACCATTCTTTCTCCTGTCAGCTTATTGTCACTTCCTGGGTCCAACCCCCCTGCAAGTGCTCTCATAACGCCCTGCACCTTTACTTCAGAGAACACTTGTAGTTATAATTTTACATTTGTTCAAAGATTTAATTATTTTTCTTTTACATTTGATTATAAGTTTCTTGAAAGAAAGAACTCTGTCCAGGTTTGTGCACCACTGTATCCTCAGCACTGAGCCCAGAGCTAGCACTGGAGAAAGGGTTGGGTCTGTTGCTTAATGTGGTTTCCAGATAGAGATTCAAGTGAGAATTAGATCTGGATTTATGGTTTAGGATCAGATTTGGGATCTGACTTGAGATTTGGACTCAAGGTTAATGTCTTCATAAGGAAGATTTTTGCTTTAAGAACCAAAGAATTCTCCCAACTGGAAAGGAAACCTGAACATGTCATGAAATGAGGCTCCTGGAGGGTTAATTCACCAGTTCAGAACCTCATCAAAGACCCTTGTTATCTCTATTTCTCTGTTTAGCCATCTGCAGTGTTTTGGCTTGATCCACCAGCCACTTCCCTCCATGGTCCCAGGAGGACTGTCACACTTTCAGAATTTCCATCCAGAAGGGACACCATCTGACAGAGTAAAAAAGAATTCTTTTACTGTCTTCCTTTGGAAAAAAAGAAAGCATCTCCTGGAAGTGGCCCTGTGGTCTTTCCCTCACTGCTCATTGGCCAAAAATGCTTCATATGTCTATTTCTAAACCAATCACTGGTAAGCATTTTATGGCTCCCATGCTTGATGCAGTAAAGCTTATCTGTAGTCATGGTGAGGATACAAGATTATCCAAACAAAAGTGTAGTTCTGACAGAAAGGCAGAAGGAGTGGATGTTTGGGTAAACAGCAATAATGTACACTATGGGTCAAATTAAGGGGCACCCACAGAATTGATTCAAGTGTCAGTACTGAGATACCATTTGGATTTAGAGCTGAAGAAGGCATCACTTTTGGGAATCTGATTTAGAAGTGGAGCTCAATCCCACTTTTACAAATTTGACCTCAGGGAATAATCAGACAAAATAAAAGCTGAAGTTCAACATTGGCCCTCAGGCCCTGTGTCATCTTAGTCCTGGTATGTCTCTGACCTCACTGCCTGCCCATCTCCCCTTTGCTCATTTAGCTCAAACCAAAAACATTTTCCTGCTAGAACATTCTAGGTGACCCCTTGACTACGTACCTGCCTGTTCACTCTGCCTGGAATTCACTGCCACCTAGTAGCTACATGAATCCATTCACCACCTCCTTCAAGATCTTGTTTAGATAATATCTTCACATGAAGTCTTTCTAACCATCTTTCCTCATATTATAACCCAGAGGTTCCTGAGGGTGGTAGGAACCAATAATTCCCTATTCCTCTTTCTTGGTTTTATTTTTATCTGTAATACTTATTGCCAACTAACAAACTATGCATTTTATGTACTTATTTTTTTAAAACATATTTTTCATTTATGTATAGTTAGTATACAATTTTGCATTGGTTATATTAGTTCAACGGTTCTCAACCTGTGGGCCGCGACCCCTTTGGGGGTCGAACGACCCTTTCACAGGGCTTGCCTAAGACCATCGGAAAACACATACCAGATATTTACATTACGATTCATAACAGTAGCAACATTACAGTTATGAAGTAGCAACGAAAATAATGTTATGGGGGTCACCACAACATGAGGAACTGTATTAA
Source organism: Lyroderma lyra (assembly GCA_004026885.1). NCBI lineage: Eukaryota > Metazoa > Chordata > Mammalia > Chiroptera > Megadermatidae > Lyroderma > Lyroderma lyra. The sequence continues at coordinate 62,589 of PVJL010008672.1, forward strand.
AGGGTCGTGGCATTAGGAAGGTTGAAAACCACTGTATTAGTTTCAGGTGTACAATATCATGATTCAAAATGGGTATACCTTGCAATATGATCGCCTCACCAATTCTAGTAACCAACACACAAAATTATCACAATATTATTGACTATGCCCCACTCCCTTCTGGTAGCCTCCCCTTTGGTCTCTGTTAGTATGAGTCTGGTTTTGTTTGTTTTGTTTTGTCTGTTTGTTTTAGATTCCACACATGTTAAGTAAAATAATACAGTATTTGTCTCTCTCTGCCTGACTTATTTCACTAAGCATAATACCTTCTCAATCTATGTTGTAAAAGGCAAGATTTCAGTTCTAGCTACAGCAATCAGGCAAGAGAAAGGAATCAAAGGTATCCAAATTGGGACAGAAGAGGTCAAATTGTCACTATTTGAAGATGACATGATCCTTTATATAAAAAATTCTAAAGATTCCACCAGAAAACTATTAGAAACAATAAGTGAATACAGTGAAGTTGCAGGATACAAAATCAATGTACAAAAATCAACAGCATTCCTTTATACAAACAATGAATTCTCAGAAAAAGAAATGAGGGAGTCAATTCCTTTTGCTATCACAACAAAAACAATGAAATACCTGAGAATTAACTTAACAAAGAACGTGACAGACTTATACACAGAAAATTATAAGACACTTGAAAGAAATTGAAATGGAAAAATATCCCCTGTTCATGGATAGGAAGACTTAACATTGTTAAAATGGCCATTCTGCCCAAAGTAATCTACAAATTTAATGCAATGCCCATCAAAATCCCACAATCATACTTTCGAGAAATAGGTAACAAAATTATTAGATTTATGTGGAACCATAAAAGACCTCGAATTGCCAAAGCAATAGTACATAAACAGAATAAGGCTGGTGCCATTACACTCCCTGACTTCAATTTATATTACAAAGCATCAATAATTAAAACAGCTTGGTACTGGCAGAAAAACAGAAATATAGACCAATGGAACAGAATTGAAAACCCAGAAATAAATCCACAAATTTATGGACAAATAATTTTCGATAAAGGAGCAAAAAACATACAATGGGGAAAAGACAGCCTCTTTAGTAGGTGGTGCTGGGAAAGCTGGAAAAACATATGCAAAAGAATGAACCTGAGCTGTGAACTCTCTCCATATACAAAAATTAACTCATTGGTACTAAATTTACAGACCTGGTACTCAAGGAAGACTTCATGAACCTGTCCTCAAAGGCAAGGGAAGTAAAAGCAAAAATAAATGAATGGGACTATATCAAACTAAAAAGTTTCTGCACAGCAAAAGAAACCATCAACAAGGAAAAGAGACAGCCAACTGAATGGGAGAAAATATTTGCAAATAATGCATCAGATAAGGGTCTAATATCTAAAATATATGAAGAACTAATAAGACTTAACAACAAAAAAACAAACAACCCAATTGAAAAGTGAGCAGAAGAACTTAACAGACACTTCTCCCACGAAGAAATACAAATGGCCAGCAGACATATGAAAACATGCTCATCCTCATTAGCTATCAGGGAAATGCAAATCAAAACCACAATGAGATACCATCTCACACCTGTGAGAATGGCTGTTATCAACAAGACAAGGAATAACAAGTGCTGGAGAGGGTGTGGAGAAAAAGGAACTCTGGTACACTGCTGGTGGGAGTGCAAACTGGTACAACCGCTGTGGAAGGCAGTGTGGGGGTTCCTCAGAAAATTGGGAATGGAGCTACCATTTGACCCAGCAATCCCCCTTCTGGGGATCTACCCAAAAGACTTGAAAACCTTTGTCCGCAAAGACTTGTGTACCCCAATGTTCATCGCAGCACTGTTCACAGTGGCCAAAACATGGAAACAACCAAAGGTCCCTGCGACAGATGACTGGATAAAGAAGCTGTGGTACATATACACAATGGAATATTACTCAGCTGTAAGAAAAGATGAAATATTGCCATTTGCAACAAAATGGATGAACCTGGAGATCATCATGCTTAGTGAAATAAGCCAGACAGAAAAAACAA
>PVJL010008673.1:0-57500 GCA_004026885.1 Lyroderma lyra
AAAGAAACAGACATACAAGCCCAGGAAGCACAGAGGGTCCCAAACGAGATAAACCCAAATAGGTCCCCACCAAGATGCATTATAATTAAAATAGCATACGTTAAAGACAAAGAAAAAATACTAAATACAGCAGGAGCAAAGCAACTAGTTACTTATAAGGCAGCTCCCATAAGACTGTCAGCTGATTTCTCCACAGAAACTTTGCAAGCCAGAAGGGAGTGGAAGAAAATATTCAATATGATGAAAAGCAAGGACCTTCAACCAAGATTACTCTACCCAGCAAGGCTATCATTCAAAATTGAAGGACAAGTAAAGAGCTTCTCAGACAAGAAAAAACTAAAGGAGCTCATCACCAACAAACCAGTATTACAAGGAATGTTACAGAGACTGTTTTAAGATGGGGGAAAAAAAGAACAAAACAACAACAACAAAAAAAAAAATTATAAACAATAAAATGGCAATAGGTACACATCAACAATTAAATTACCTTCAATTTAAATGGATTAAAAGCTCCAATCAAAAGACATGAAGGGTGTTGCACTGAATGGGGTGTCAAACAGAAAGACAGATGCAAATTGACTTTGCTTATAGGTAAAATCCAAAGAAGAGAATAAACAAGTGGAACAGGAACAGATTCATAGATATGATATTGTATGTCAAATGTAATTGAAAAATAAAAATCAATGAGAAAAAATAAATAAACAATGCAATAATAAACAAAAGAATATATACAGATGATCAGTAAGCATGTGAAAAGTACTCAGTATCATTACTCATCAGGAAAACATCAATAAAAAACCAAATGCGATACCACTGCAATAACTAAACTAAAATAGAGAGGAGATGACAAAGGTTTAGCAAAGGTGTGGAACAACCGAAATTCATAAATTACATGTGGAAGAGTAAAATAATAAACTACTTTTGTAAAAGGTCTACCAATTTTTTCATATAATTAAACATATACTTACCCTCTGAGCTAGCTAATCCACATATAGAAATGTATTGAAAAGCAATGAAAATACATGTCCACAACAACTCATAAAAAGAATATTTATAGCAGGTAGCTCACCTATTATTAATAATAGGAAAAAGATTTATAATGTGGTATATTCATGCAATTGAATAGGAAGGAAGGAAGGAAGGAAGGAAGGAAGGAAGAGAGAGACATTGATATCCGCAACAAAATGGATTTGTCTCATAAACCTTATGCTGAAAAAGAAGGTTTACACAAAAGAGTCTGATTCACTTATATGAAGTTTTAAATTAAGCAAAATTAATCTATGATGGAAAAATCAGAAGAGGAGGTGACTTCAAAGAGGAGAGGACAAGAACCTATTAGAAAGAGCACGATGGAATTTTTAGTGTGATTTTGGGTTACAAACATCTATACAAAACTCAGTGGATATGCACTTACAATTTTTTTATGTTAAAATCAAAAACAAGTAGAGACTTGAAAATTCCCTGAGCAGATACAACCAGTTTAGTCAGACAAACAAAACCTAATTTAGCTTATATCGTAAGGTTGACTTCATCTGGGTCATTTCTTGTTTATGTCTGGGAAATCCTAATCAAAACTTAAACTGTTACTCAATAATTGACATAAGGTAACCACTAATGACTTTTCTATAACTTAAAAAATTCTAATAATATAACAAATCATTGTAAAGAATAAACAGTCACTGCTTCCCCACTATATATGCTTTATAACACTATATTTCTAAGCCTTATTCCATTTTATGATTTGATTGCTTTTGGTTTAAGAAATGTCTTTTTATGGTGTGCACAATTAACTTTTACTAATTACTACTTCAGTGATTTATTGGTTTTACTTCATCTATGTATGAATTTTGGACAATTTTATTGAATTCACATGTTACATTAAAAGAAAAATTAAAAGAAAATATTGAACTATAGCCATGGCATGCATGGTGAAGTATTTAATATGGAAATGTCCTAATGTTTGTGATTTAATTTAAAATACTTCAAATAACTAAGATAGATTGATGGACGGAGTCCTCCAAAGAACCAGAACCAACAAGATAAATACAACTATAGCTCTTTGTCTACTCATATAGCTATCTATCTATATCTATCTATCTATCTATCTATCTATCTATCTATCTATCTACAAATCATTTATCTATAGAGAGATACTAAGGAATTGACTCACACAATTGGCAATTGGGGCGGGGGGATGGCTGTTAAGTGTGAACTCCATAAAGCAGGCCTGCAAGCTGGAAATTCAGGTAAGAGCTGAAGTTGCAGTCTTGAATCAGCATTCTGCAGGAAAACAGCTTAGAAACTCAGGCAGGCTTTTCTGTGTTGCAGTCTTAGTTTCTATGTTGCATTCCGTCTTTGTCGAGTAACATTGATCTTTTTCTATTAAGACATTCAGTTGATTAGTTGAGGCCTACTCACATTGTAGAGTGTTATCTGCTTTACTCAAAGTTCACTGATTTAAATGTTAATTGTATCTAAAATTACTTTAATAGGAATATCTAGACTGCTATTTCACTGAGAAACCATACACCATAGCCTATATAAGTGGACACATGAAATTAACCACCACAGTCCACCCCTTGTTTATGAGGCATTCCTGTACATCTTCTTAAATCATACATATCCAAATCAAGAAAAAAATAGGTAAGGGTGTTCAAAAGGTATAAAGTTGCAATTATAAGTCCTGGCGATACAATGTGCAGCATGAAAACTATATTAATAATATCATATTATACATTTAAAATTTGCTAAGAGAGCAAATCTTTAAAGTTTTCATGACAAGAAAAATTGTAACTGTGTGTGGAGACAGATGTTAACTAAACTATTGGAATAATAATTTCCCAATATACACATATATCAACATCATTATAGTCTACACCTAAAACTAATACATGTTTTTGTGTAAATTATATCTCAATTTTTTTAAATTAAAATTAAAGAGAAAAAAGTTAAAAGTTGAACTAGAAAAGTATATCTAACTATATACTATTGAAAAAAACATTTAAAACAATGATACAGAAAAGTTGAGAGGAAAAGAATATGGAAAGGTAAATATGCCAGGCAAATATTAACCAAAACTGAAGTAGCTTAATAATATTAGAAAAAAATAGACATTAAGGCATTATTCAAGATAGAAAGGACTACAAGGAGATATAACAGTTCTAAAATTTATATGCATCTAATAACATCCTTCAAAATTTATAACTAACTATTACAGTACAAGTGGAAATTCACAAGTTTATCATTATAGTGGGATATTTTTAACACATTGTTCTCAGTAATTGGCAGATTTAAAAGAAAAAGCAATAAATATATAGAATTCAACCACATAGTCAACTATATTTACCTAATGGATATGTATAGAACAGAATCAAAAGCATATTATTTTTTAACTTAGTATGGAATAATTTCAAAACTTGCCCACTTACTGCACCATGAAACAAATTCAAATCATACAAATATCCTTCAACGATAAAGAATAATTAGAAATTAATCACAAAAATAAGCAGTAGTAAAAAAAAGGTAATTCAAATCCTAATGTTGAAAATTGAGAAATGTTGTTCCTCGTCAAAAATGGCAGCAGCGGCTAGGTCCCAGGTTTCTGGGCTGCTAGGTCGGTTCTGGCCTCACATGGCACAGCCTCTGCCTAGTGGTTCCCAGGGTAAGGAGGGTTCAGCTGGCAGGGAAAGCCCTCAACTACTTTGTCATACTCCCAGGGATGGGAGTGAGCATGCTGAACATCCTCCTGAAGTCATGCCACAGAGAGCAAGAAAAACCCGTGTTCATTGCCTACCCCATCTCCCATCAGGCCTGGGGAGATGGTAACCATAATCTATTTCATAACGCTCATACGAATCCACTTCTGACTAGCTATGAAGGTGAATAAAAAGAACCTGGACCACTACCCAGTGGGGACCACGGCATTGGTTTGGACCTTTACTCTGAATACAGACCAGAAAAGTGTAAGGGACCTTAAACTGACCTTTCCTTGTATCAAATGATGACTAGCATATTGATCTTTTTAACCCCTTTGCTTATGGCGTGAAATGGATTAAATAAATAACTTTAGCTTGGTCATGAAAAAAAGAAAATTGAGAAATGTGTTTTTAAAAAAGAAATAGTAATGGAAAATAAAAAATATTATGAATAATAGTAAAAGTGCTGTATTTTACAATGTGTGGAATGCAGCTTAAACAGCACTTTAAAATTTATAACCTTGTTTACATTATTAAAAAAGGGCAAAAATAATTTGTAAGTAATACAAATTAGGAAGTTAGTGAAAAATAATTACACTTCTGCCTATCCTGCATACAACAAAAAATACACTAACCTTTTCCCAAAAGGCTATTCAAAGCACCTGGGTGAGATTCATTCTCCTCCTTGATATCCTATAACTTAAATACTATGATGTAAAGCTTAAAAAATAAACCATAAATTCTATGAAATAAAGTTAATACAATACATCTTACATTATATGACAAGATGGTAAGAGAGAGAAGAAATCAGAGACATTTGGTTAACATACACATATAATGAATAAAATGTATAGGAATAAATATTTACCTCTGTATATACACACATGTGTGTATATACATATATCTATGAACACATTCATAACAAAATAAAAAGAAATACTCATAACAATTATAGCCTTTATTTCTATAAGGTTGTAGCTGGTACTTATAATTACCTAATTCATACCATATTTTTTTTGCCCCCAGTAAGCATTATGTTTTGGTTTTTTTCTACCTTTGGGGTGACCCAAAACTTTATTTCTGAAGGGTCTGGGCCATTAGTAGTCTGCCTTAATTGAGTTATTTAGTTTTCCATTAACCTTAATAATAGGACATGTAGTATTAAGAGAATCCTCAGGGAATCTCCTAAATTCCAGACATGCTCATCCTTAACATTATGAGTGAACAATCCATTTCCCCTTGGCAGTAGCAATTACCCCAAACAGCACAGGAATTTCCTTCTTTGCTTACTTGATCCAGAAGCACAAGAAGTCCAAAGTGGCTGGGTAGTAGTCTTAACTTCCACTTCAGTGGAACCACTGTTGTTTCTCCTGGTTTAAGCATCCCACCCTTTGAAACCTCTAGGCCAGCAGAGCCCAAGTTTCCAAGGATAGAAAAATATATATATATGACTCATTAGTGGTAATAATGATTGGTGGCCCACCCATTGCCAACCTTTGATTCCTGGACCCATGAATTCTGTCTGTGCAAAAAACAGCACTATATATTGGACACTGATTTAGAGCACACACAATCACCTGGAGAATATTTCCTCAACCCTGCAAGATATTGTCACCTACCTGCCTTCAAAAAACATTTCCAATCTATCAATCCATAAGCTTCAGGAAGGTGGAGAACATGGTAAGATCAGTGAATTCCATGATATGGGCCTATTGCTGCACTTCTTTTCTGTGCAGTAAGGTCCTTGATCAGAAGCAATGCTGTGTGGAATACCATGATGTTAAAATATTCTGTAAGTCCACAGACGGTATTTAGCAGAAGCACTGCATTCAGGGAAGGAAAACTCATATCCAGATTAAGAGTCAATTCCAATAAGAACAAAATACTATTCCTTGCATGACAGAAATGGTGCAATGTAATTAACCTGCCACCAGGTAGCTGGCTGATCACCATGGGAATGGTACCATATTGGGCTATCAGTGTTGCTTTCTGCTGCTGACAGATTGGACATCAACAGTGAACATTAACCAGGTAGGCACTGGGAAGTGGGAGTCCATGTTGCTGAACCCATGCATAATCTCCATCCCTGCAACCATATCCACTTTTTTAATGAACCCATTGGGCAATAACAGGGGTAGAAAGAAATAGGTGGAATGGTACCCATAAGCAGGCCATCTTGTCTACTTGAATGTTAAAATCTTCCTCTACTCAGCTCACATTTTGGTGAGCATTCACGTAACACAAATATATTCATTATTTCTGGTTGCTGAGAGAAATCAATACACATACTTTTTTGTCAGACTTCCTTGTCATCAATTTTCCAATCATGTTCCTGCCTAGTCCCTAACTATACAGCCAAACCATTGGCCACAACCCACCATTCAGTATGCAGTAACACATCTGGCCTTTTCTCTTCCCAAGCAAAATGCACTGCCCAGAGTTCTGCTGGCTGGCAGGATTTCTCCTCACTACTGTCCTTCAGGGGTATTCCTAAGAGGAGCTGGAGTACTAGAGCTGTGCACTCGGGGTACTGCTTACATATCATGAAGAACCATCTGTAACCAGGGATGAGTCTTCTCTTCCTCTCACAACTGATCCTATGAAATTCCTCATGATGCCATAGGTACAAGGTAGGAGAGAGAAGGTAATATATATTATATAGCAGGAATGGAGACCAGGGGTGTTTGGGTCATTTCTTCATGTCATCTACTTGTGTATTCAGAGCCTGCTGTACCAAATCTCATATATACCACTTTCATTTAATGATGGGGTGCTGCTGTGCACACCCCAATTTATGTTTTGGTGGGTCACATAACACCCAGTTCATGATAGGCAACTCAGGTTGTAAGGTAACCCTGTGGCCCACAATGAAGTGTTCAGTCTTTACTAAGGCCTATAGCAGGCCAAGAGCTACTTCTAAAAAGGAGCATTGTTATCCACAGAGGATGGCAGGAATTTTTCCAAAATCCCAAAGATCTGTTTTGTAAGTCATCCATACATTATAGGTTCTGAGAAAAGGCTCAGAATGGCATCCCTGTCTGCCACTGACACTTCAAGCACTGGACTTTCTGAGTGGTATGGTCCAAGTGACAGAAAAGCTGGCACAGTAGCCTAGACTGGATGTGTTACAAGCCTTCGTTTGTTCTGGGCCCCATTCAAAACTAGAAGCTTTTCAAGTCACTTGGTAAATGTCCCAGAGCTGCATACCCAAAGAGTATGTTGTCTCGATGATTGCTAGACAGTGTGCTGATCATATTGTAAGGTATGTAAAAGTGAAAGCATTATTTGTACACCTGAAACTAATGAAATATTGGACACCAACTATCCTTTAATAAAAAATAAAATAAAAACGCAAGAATGTTGTCTCCAAAATCCATGGAGGCCCACAGGTGTTGTGCCTCTTTTTTGTGATTGGAGGAAGGACCAGATGCAACAATTTATTTTTCACCTTAGAAGGGATCTCTCAACATGCTCCACACAATTGGACCCCTAGAAATTTCAATAAGGTAGCAGCTCCCTGAATTGTAATTGGATTTATTTCCCACACCCAGCACATAAATGTCTTTCCAATAAGTCTATGAATCCCAAAGATTGCTAGGAAATTACCAGCAACTAAGGTAGAAAAATGAGACAGATTCTTCCTTAGAAGCCTCAGAAGAACCAATTCTGCTGACACTTTGATCTTGGACTTTCCAGACTTGTGAGAAAATAAGTTCTTATTTAAGCCACCTAGACTGTGGTACTCTGTCTTGTCAGTCTTGACAAACTAATGCACCTGGATATATTCAAGTATACTCACAGCAGCTTTATTCATATGTCAAAATGTCAAAAACTGTAAATGCCCCATGTACACATCAGCAAGTGATTGGGTTAAAGTGTATCCAAACAGTAGGATACCACCTGGAGGAAAAAAAAGATAGCAGCTACTGATACAAGGTAAAACATGGATGAATTTCAAAACTATGATTAATGAAAAATGCCTTAACATAAGAGACAAATACTGAAAAGATCAATTTCTATGAATCTCCAAAAGAGACTAATCCATTTAGTGAGACAAAGCAAATCATCAGTTGCCAGGACTGACAGTATTGACTAAGAAAGAGCACTCCAGAACTTCCTGGAATGACATAAGTATTTTATCTCTTGATGGGGAAGTGCTTACATGGATACATGTGTCTGAGAAAATTTATATAACTCTATCTTAATGGTGGTTACATTTTGTTGTATGTAATTATACTTGAGTAAAATTGATTAAAACATACGTAATTTTAAAATTCTAAATATTTATAGGCACAAAAATAAGTTAACCTTTAGATTACAGCTTATAGGTTAAGAAGCACTTTTCTAACAATAGTTTTATTGCTTTCAAAAGCAAATAAGATATTTAATTTTGAAAATTATTCTTTGCTGAAGAGCTGTCTTTAAAAGATGAAGTGGTCTGTCCATGGCTTATAGTTAAAACCAGGTCACATCCCTGCCTTTAGATTTCAGTGTTTCATCTATTAAACAATACTGTCTATCACCTGCCCCTTTCTGCTATAATTCAATATTGTTACATAATTTTAAATTACTCAGTCTTGCTTTAAATATAATACTTATCTATTATGAAATTAACTATAAAGACATACAGAGAGTAAATATTTTTGTAATTTCCTAAATTTAACTGATTTCTACAAGACTGATATATTTCTGACAGGAAGACGTTTCCAGAATTACAAAATTCTTATTATGTTCTCCTTCCAGAAATTGAAATAACCACAAAGGAGCACAAGATTTAGTCAAGAGTAGAGAGTCAAAACTTGTGTAAAGCAAATAAGTTAGCCATTGTCTTTCTACTGATTAATGCTTATGTATGACCAAAAAGTCATTATGTAGAAAAATAAATCATGGATGTTTCATCAGTTACACCCTTCGTGCCTTTATTAGGAAGTTGGCATATCATTTAAAAGTTCCTTGGGAATGAAAATAAAAATGGATGGATTATTTACCAATTTTCCTAAAATTGAAAATCAGACAGTGCTTATTCTTCATTAGAAGGGGCAACTAATTACAGGTTAAATTACCTACTATGTTGTGAACAAAGCTATAGGTACAAGTTTACTTTTGTTTTTTACTAATATTTGAACAAAATCCTCCAATTCACTATTGGAAAGAAAGACAATGGACAGCAAAACCTGATGCATTTCTTCTTCTTTTAATGGCACACTCAGTTTCTCATCTCAGAAATGCCAGTATCAAAAACTATTGATTTGTTTAACAGCTACCACAAGTAAAATCTCAAATACATAAAAAATCTTGAAAACATGGAAAAGGTGAAATTGAAGTAAATATCAGGCTAGCAAAGGGTCTCATCACTGGTTTTATATTTTAAAAGTTTATTGAGTGGATTACACTTCAAAAGTGAAACACAATTAAGAGTGAGAATATTGGCATTTGAAATTTGGAGAGTATAGTTGGAATTGGATATTTTAGGAAAAACATTTAAGGATGATTATTGACAAAGTTTCCCCACTATCTTCATATCCTCCAACCTTACAAACAAAAAGATGTGAAATACTTTATATCATTATGTCAATTTATATGGCTTCACACAAACCACATAGATGTTACGGTTAAGAGTTTTCCAAGGCAATGGAGTAAGAGCATATCATTTCTAAACTGTGGTCAGAACTGAATGTTTTATGAATTGCTGAGAGAGAGAGGGAGAGACTCTTCCCCAAAGACCACACTATTATGGACCATCTTCATTACTGGAACATGATGAGGCATGAGCATTCTAGTGGGGAAGCACAAGTTCATAATCATGCTCAGGGGCGTAGGAAGAAGGCCTAGAAACGCAAGTTGTCTTGAGAATGGCATATTCTGTTTCTGGCCCTTCTTGAAAGGCTCTCACTCTCTTTGTGCTAGAGTCAATGTTCTCATAACCATTGTCATTGGAGCTCAAGGAGGGCCTCTGATAGGAGCTGTGACTGATGACTGTATAGCACACTTCTTCAGAACCACTGCCACTCTCATTTTCCTGCCAAGTACAAAGAAGAAGGAAGTTAAGGATCCAGAATCATCCATCAAACTTGAACTCAGTACTGCACCCCTCTTTTCTTCTTTTGTGATGGTGATCTCACGTGTCAGGTATCCAAAGCCTTTCTTTAAGCCCTGATATCTTAGAGACCCCCATTTAGCAATATAAATTATGCTCTAAGTTAATTTACTCATTCTGCTTTCACTTCACCTCATCTAATAAAAAGAGGAAAAAAGAACAAGATTATCCCTCTGAATATCTAGAGAAAAGCAGTTGTTTACTTTAGGTCACACATATTGGGACAGAATATATGCAACAATTAGAACTCAATAAGTAATTAATCAAGTTACATAAGTACAAATTTTATAAGATAAGCTACAATTAATAAAATTTAGAGTTTAAGTAAATTTTCAATTACATACACTATGAAAAAATTTTTGATTAAAGTATTACATAAGAATTAAATCAATAAAACGCGTGTGATGAAGTATTAAAAGGAATAAATGATTGTCGTATATTTGTGGATATCCACTATGTTTGTAAATATAAATGCTAACTTGTGGACATAAGGATTGGGAAAAAAATGTAGGAAGCTAAAAAGGATTGTTTTTTATGGTGGCTGGATTTTAAATGTGTATTTATTTTATTTAATTTATTTATGTTATAATAATTTTGAAAATTAAAATAATAGGCCAGTAGAATTGGGACAACAAGAACTTTTTAATCATCTACATTAAAAAATTAAAAATATTTTTAAATTCTTTATGTCTTTCCATTTTTGCATTAAAATTAGCAAGATTATGATTTAAAATATGGAAGACATTGATCAATGAATTCAGAAATTACAAGTAAAGGAAGACCTATACCTATGTTTATAAAGTCATCTGTATTTTGACATTTATCAGACAAATGTAATGTTTTTACTACCTGATTAGGAGTGGATGAAACTTCTTTACCTGGAGGATAAAAAGAAAAAACGAAACCTAAGAATAGAATGCAGTGGTAAAACTGCAGAAGTCTTTCATCTAAACATCTGACATTGTTCCATATCATTACAGAAATTTCCAGGGATAAAGGACAAGACCAAGGAAGAATGTATGTTATGAGGCAGCATCAGTGCCATGTTTCTGTGTAAATAATACACACCAAAGTTGCTGAATAAAAGTGGGTTTTGCAATTGGGTAATAAAATTTTGTCTATCAATATGCCTTGAGAATAAAGTATGGTTAAGTATAAAGGAAGAATGATTATAGCTATACATTTATAATATCACTTCTATAATAAAAGTATCAAAGTAAATTATATCTTTTTAAAACATGAATAGTACTTCTAGAGAGATGTACTGAAATAGCAAGAGTAACTATTTCAAATTAAACATAAATATACAGATTGAGATAGATTACATTATGAATACTGAAGCAACTTATACATATGTTAATTTGATATTCACTACTAATATTTTTAATAAACAAGCTAGAATTAGGGAAGTCACAGAATACAAAATATGGCAAAAGTCTCCATTTATAACAAGAACATTAACTGATTCTGAAGTCTACAACTTAATAAGCTTGATAGTGATTTTTAGCAAAATTCTAGACTATATTAAATAAATTAATTAGATTATATAAACCAACAGTTTGTTAATATTTTCTAATAGCTCACTATGCTTCACAAATGAAGTCATGTTAAATACACTGATTTCAAAAATAAAATGCTAGATATATCCATAAAGTCACATATTTTTATAAATGTAGTCATATGCAGTGATTTAATTAAACAAATATATTTTTATTTTAATAGTTTTATAATCATGAACTGAGGAATTTATGTAGCCTAAATATAATTTAATTATAGCATTAAAGACAGCAATTTGGACAAACAAATATCAATTTGAAGGGCATGCACACGTGTGTGTGTGTGTGTGTGTGTGTGTGTGTGTGTATTCATATATATGCAAGGATTGTCCAGAAAAAATTCAGCCATTGTCAAAATGGCTGTACACTTTCCAGACAGCATACACCCACTGATGTGCATGCGCGCGTGCGCGCACACACACACACACACACACACACACACACACACCTTAGAATCAGAATGAAAACATCTGAAGGAATATCTAATGACTGCAGCTAACCTAAATCCCAACCTCCAACAAGTATCTTTTGTCAAATTTGTGAGATGAGGTGCTTCCTCTGATCTTGTATAAGATTGACAAGAGGAGACTTTGTTTTGTTGTCTTTTCCAACTCCTAGAGGTTGCCCTCATTCCTTGGATCATGGGCCCTCTATCTTCAATGCCAGCAACATAAGACCAGCAATTACTGTTGGAATTTCCTCCTGCTGTATCACTATGACACTTGACCATTTGAAGATCTTTGTGTTGCCACTATGCTCACCTGGACAATCCACAATACTCTCCCCACCTCAAGATTCTTAACTTAGTTATATCTAAAAAAAGGAGGTTCTAATTTGGATAAATTTGGGGGGTTTTATTCTGTCTTTATTCATGTATTACTTGCTATAAAAAAAAACAAAATATTTAAAATTTAGAAGTATAAGAACATTAAAGTAACTGTATTCTTTCCATAATGTCCCATAAAAAGAAACAAACAAACAAAAAACAAAACAAAACAAAAAACACCTTTTTTTCCTCAAGTCCATGACAGAACACATTGGTGAGCATCACATTGTTTCTGAAATGTAACTTGCTGTTTGTGTTTTGGTAAAGCTGATAGTCCTGCTATGATTTGTAAGACATTAATAGACTGAAATGTCTTCTCTGCAATTCGCTCCAATAAGTTTATCTGTGGTCACCTGAATGGAAGAGGCCAGACTAAATGACTGCCCCAATAGACCATTATGAAAAGAATGAGGAATGTAAAGACTGATTTGTGATCTGATTGCTTCAAGAGAACAAAAACAGAGAATATGATACAATCATGACTTTAAATTTGTGATTCAAGACCTAAAGCATCGTGCTAATAAATAGACATTGATTTTTTAATGTTATTTCTACAACCACAATCTAAAGTTGTGTGTGTGTTTTTTTAATACTATTTCCCATATGGAAAAACCAAAATTAAAAAAAATAAGTAACTTGTCATAAAGTTAATATATGACAAATAACTTTGATAAAACTCACAAAGCAGAAATAACAAAGATATTGATAATAAAACAATATATTTTAAACTTATTATTTAAAATGTAAAACAATGCTTGAAATTAAAAATTACTTAGATCTAAGAAGAAATAAAAAACGAAGTAACAGAGTTCTGATCAAGATGGCAGAATAGAAAAATGTTATGCTCATCTCCTCCAAAAACCACATCAAAATTACAACTAAACTACAGAATAACCATCATTCAAAATCACCTTAAGTCTAGCTAAACAGAAAACCTAAGGACATACAGAAGAAGCCACATGGAAACTAGTAGGAGGGGCAGAGATGCAAAAGGTGCTGGCCCACCTGTGCCAGCTAAATATCAGAAAGGATATCTCAGCTGCAGAGGTCTCCACTGCAAGGGGTTCCAGCCCAGAGCTCCAGTGCCAGTGAAAGAAGTCCCCATAACTTCTGACTGTGAAAACCAGCAGAGATTGTGGCTGAGAGAGCTGAAGGGCAACTGCAGCATCAGGTGCTCCTCCTAAAAAGACCATTCATGGACTCACTCCCTGATAGACTCACTTGGTCTGATTTCCAGCACTGGGGCAGCAACTTGAAAAGTGCCAGGAGCATATAGGGAGAAACTTAATTATCTGACGTCAGGGCAAGGGCAGGAAAGGCAGCTTTCTCTCAGACAGAAGTGGTGGCAGAAGCCATAGTTCCTCCATTGAGCCCTTCCTCTACCCAGCTTGCAGGCACAGGGGGGGCAGCAAGTCTGGCTAACAGAATTTGCCCCACCCTGGTAATTCCCTGAAACTCCATCCACCCCATCTTGTGGGCTCACTAAAGCCACTTCCAGTGACTTTTCCCTACAGATACCCTGTCTTGGCTCATGCTGCAGACTTTCATAAAATCTCTCAAAGCTTCACAAACCTGACACAAGCAGCACCTGGCTTTCGCATGCCCTATACCTTTGGTTAATGGCCCTGAACCCATTAGTAGTGACAGCAGACTTGGTTTTCAACTTAGCTTTCCTAGGCACCTCCAAGCCCTGTGCAAGCAAAGACATCAAAGAATTGCTTTGTGGCTTATACCAAGTGGCCCAAGGGATGGCACAGACTGAAGCTGAACTTGACTTGTGGCAGGGTCCTTCCCAAGAGGCCCCAGGGCTGACACACCTGGTGGCCAGCTCTGAACCAAGCCAGAGCATCATACTGCTGCCTCCAAGGACAACACATCCAAAGGGCAGACTAGGCAGGCATTGGAGCCATGCAAAAGCAAACCTAGCTCTGTGGGGTCAATCCCTGCACAGCAGCTTCTCCACTGTAGTCATGAACAGTACTCACAACCAATCAACCTGAAAATCAATCTCTACCAGTGTCTAAGAAAGAGCTCAACTACAACAGGAGAGCATACACAACACCCACAAGAGATACTCCTGGAGCCCTTGGCTCTAGTGACCAGGGAGACTGAACCACTAGACCCCACAGGACACCTACTACATAAAGCCACTCTGCTAAGACTGGGAGACATACAGTTCTACCTAATACATAGAAACAAACACAAGGAGCCAGCCAAAATGGAGACACAAAGAAATTTGTCCCAAATGAAAGAACAGAACAAACTCTAGAAAAAGAACTAAACGAAATGGAGATAAACAATGTACCTCCTGATGCAGTTCAAAACACTGGTTATAAGGATTCTCAATGATCTCAGAGAGAATTTCAACAAAGAGATAAGAAACATAAAAATGGAAATAGAAAACATAAAAAGGAACCAATTAGAAATGAAGAATACAATAACAGAAATGAAGAACGCACTAGAAGGAATCACCAGCAGACTAGATGAAGCACAGGATTATTAATAATCGGTGAGTTGGAAGACAAAATAATAGAAAACATCCAATCAGAACAGCAAAACCCACATTTCCTCAAAGAAGAAGCACATTGGAACCTAGGCAACTGAGTCAAAGAGGATAAGCCCACCCTAGAGGAAAGTTCCAAGAGTGAGAAAATCAAACAACCAAGAGAAAATACTTAAGATACTGCAGCAACACCAACTGGGAAGTGAAAGAAAGACCTCTCCACATAGGCCAGGGAAAAAATATCCTTATGCCCAGGAAGAGAAACACATCAACTACAATAAACTCCCTCAGGAACAAAGTGTCTCAGAGAGAAAATGAAAAATTTCCAGAAAAGGAACTTATGGATTTGGAAATATATATTGTAAATGACACAGAATTCAAGACTGCACTCCTAAAACTACCCAGAGAGCTCAGGGAATACTGGCTGAGTACTCAGACCCAGATAAATGATCTCAGAAAGTAAATCGCAGAGCAAAAGAAACCCTTTAACAAAGAAATTGTAACTATAAAAAAGAATCAAATAGAAATTCAGGAGATAAACAATGCAATAGAAGAAATAAAGCATGAACTAAATAGCATAGAAAGCAGGGCTGACAAGATAAAAGAATTAGTGAGATCATAGACAGAAACATAAAAATTGAACAGAATAAAAAAGTCAGAGATTTGAGAACCAAAAAAAAAAAAAAAAAAAGAAGGATCTCTACAAGAACTATCTGATTCCATTAGAAAAAAATAGCATTAAGATAATAGCAATACCAGAAAAAACAGAACAAAATTCTGAGAGCTTAATTAAACAAATAGTAGATGAAAATTTTTCCAACCGTATGGGAAGAAACCCAAATTCAAGAAGAAAACAAGACCCCTAGCTACATGAATCTTACCAGACTTCCTCCAAGGCACATTATACTGAAAATGTAAAAAATCAAAAGACAAAGAAATAATTCCCAAGAAAGTCAGGGGAAAAAATTTATAACCTTCAAAGGAAGGCTGATCAGGCTGTCATCAGACGTCTCAGCAGAAACTCTTTAAGACAGGACAGAGTGAAATCACATATTCAAAACATTAAAAGAGAGGAACTACCAGCCAAGAATAATCTATCTAGCTAAGTTATCCTTTAGCTATGAAGGGGGAATAAAGACCTTTTTAGACATACAGATGCTGAGGGAATTTACCAACACAATACCAGCACTCCAGGAAATAGTGAAGGATGCTACTCCACCTGAAACAAAAAACCTAAATAAATGGCTAAAAGTTGGGACAACAAAAACATAAAAAGAGAAGAAGTAAAGGTCTAAATTCTCAAAAGAGAATACAAATTAGAAGTGTGCTTAAGAAAAAAAGGTGCTACATACTTGAAACTTTTCTATTCATAAACCTCAGGGTAACTACTCAAAAATAAAAAAGAATCCTGGAACCAAGAAACACAACCAAAAAAAAAAAAGAAAGAAAGAAAGAAAAAAGGAGAAAACAAAAAAATCATAGAACACATTAAGCTAAAAAAATAGACAGTGAGAAAATAGCAAAGAAGGAACTGAGATTCCAAACAACCAAAAGCCAGAAGACTAAATGCAAATACATTGAACTCACCAATAAAAAGGCACAGAATACCAGACTAGATTAAAAGACAAAACTCATCTATATGCTATCTCCAAGGGACACACCTCAGTCACAAGGGCAAACACAGACTCGTAGTGAAAGGGTGGAAAACAATACTTCAAGCAAATTGCATCCAGAGAAAAGCAGGAGTAGCTATGCTTATATCTGATGAAACAGACTTCAGGATAAAAAAAAAGCTAGTAAGGGACAAAAATGGACATTTTATAATGATAAAAAGGACAGTACAACAACGAAAAGACATGACACTCATCAATATATATGTCACCAACCAGGAAGCACCAAAATTGATAAAGCAAATACTTAAAGATCTAAAAGGTGAAATGGACAATAACACAATTACAGTAGGGAACCTAAACACCCCCTTGATAGTCATGGACAGATCATCCAAACAGAAAATAAATAAGAAAACATCAGCTCTAAATGATACATTATAATATTTGGACCTAATTGACATTTACAGAACACTCCATCCTACAACACAAGACTATACATTCTATTCTAGTGCACATGGAACATTTTCAACGATAGACCATATGCTGGGACTCAAAACTAGCCTCAGCAAATTTAAGAGGATTGGAATAATATGAAGCATATTCTCAGACCACAAAGCCTTGAAACTGAAGATCAACTGCACAAAAAAAGCAGGAAAAAAATCACATATACATGGATATTAAACAACATGTTATTTAAAAATGACTGGATCAAAGAAGAAATAATAGAAGGGATTAAAAAGTACATAGAAACAAATGACAATGAAAACACAATATGTCAAAATTATATTTCAATTTAATCTTGGCTTAGAATTGTCAAATGGGTGTCATTATATATTTTCCATGTAATCTCTTTCGCACATTTAACTGATTGCAATGTGGATATGAGATAAAGAATATGATGTAACAAAGCTGTCACCCAAGAAACCTCTTAATATGGCAAATGGCTCAGCATTCTTTAGAAATATAACCTGGGCCCAGTTCCACATGGATAAGGAGTATTCAATACATAATTCATTTATAATGATAGCAATTGGGACAAGAGGACACAAAAACAGGTAAATTTAAAATAATTAGTTCAGAGGATTGAGGGTAAATGAGAGTTATTTAATGGGTAAAGAGTCACTTTGAAAAGTTGAGAATTTTTGGAAATGGATGGTGGTGACTTGCACAAAAATGTGAATGGATTTACAACTGAACTATACACTTAAATTGTAAATTTTTATGTTATGTATATTTTATCACAATAAAAAAGATAACTAGTTCAAAAAAAATTATTGGGATGCAGTGAAAGCAGTAATAAGAGGGAAATTTATATTATTATAAGCTTATTTCAAGAAACAAGAAAAAGCACAAGTAAACAACCTAACATCCCATATTAAAGAACTGGAAAAAGAAAAACAAAAAAGCCCAAAGTCAACATAAGGAAGGAAATAATAAAAGAGCAGAACTAATGAAATAGAGAACAGAAAAACAATAGAGAAAATTAATGCAATGAAGAGCTGATTCTTTGAAAAAATCAATAAGATTGACAAACCCCTTTTCTACCCTTTCACTCTGAGTCTGTGTTTCTCCTTGTTACTGAGGTGTATCCCTTGGAGATAGCATATAGATGAGTTTTGTCTTTTAATCCAGTCTGGTATTCTATGCCTTTTTATTGGTGAGTTCAGTGTATCACCAAGGGGCAAAGAGAAAAAACACAAATAACCAAAGTGAGAAATGAAAAGGAGAAATGATCACTGACACCACAGAAATACAAAGAATCATAAGAAAATATTATGAAGGACTATATGCCAACAAATTTAACAACTTTAAAGAAATGGACAAGTTTATAGAAACACACAGTCTACCTAGAGTGAACCAAGAAGAAATGGGCAATCTAAATAGACCAATCAACAGTAATGAAATTGAAACACTCATCCAAAATGTCTCCCCAAGGCAAAAACCCAGGACCAGATGGTCTCACCGAGTTTTATCAAGCATTCAAAGAGGAACTAATGCTTATCCTCCTCAAACTCTTCCAAAAAAATTGAAGAGGCAATACTGCCCAGCTCTTTTCATGAGGCCAACATAACCCTAATACCAAAACGTAGTAAGGATAACACAAAAAAAGAAAATTATAGACCAATATCTCTGAAGAACACAAATGCAAATATTTTAAATAAAATACTAGTAAATAGAATATCATAATGCAATGAAAAGATTATACACCATAATCAAGTGGGATTTATCCCATGAACACAAAAATGGTTCAAAATACACAAATTAATCAATGTGATATACCACATAAACAAACTAAAAGATAAAAACTATATGTTTATATCAATTGATACAGAAAAGGGATTTGACAAGATACAACATTCATTTATGATCAAAACACTGAACAAAATGGGTATAGAAGGAAAGTACATCAATATAGTAAAGGCTATATATGACAAACCCTCAGCTAATATTATACTGAATGGGGAAAAACTGAAGCCTATTTTCCTAAAATCAAAAACAAGCCAGGGATGTCCCCCATTACCACTGCTATTCAACATAGTACTGGAAGTTCTAGCCAGAGCAATCAGGCAGGAGAAAAAAATAAAAGGCATCCAATTTGGGAGAAAAGAAGTTAAACTGTCACTTTTTGTAGATGACATGATCCTTTATAGAGAAAATTCTAAAGATGCCAACAAAAAACTATTGGAAATAATAAATATAGTAAAGTTGAAGGATATAAAAATTAATGTACAAAAATCAACTGCATTTCTATATACTAACAATAAAAGTTCAGAAAAAGAAATGAGACAAGCAATACCTTTCACAATCACAACAGAAAGAGTTAAATACCTAGGAAGAAACTTGACAAAGAACATGAAGGACTTATATTCTGAAAATTATAAGACACTATTAAAAGAATTGAAGAGGACACAAGGAAATGGAAAGATATTCTGTGTTCACAGATTGGAAGAATTAACATAGTTAAAATGGCTATATTACACAAAGCAATATACAGATCTAACAAAATTTTCATCAAAATCCCAGATATTCTTTCAAGAAATGGATAAAAGAATCATCAGATTCATGTGGAACCACAAAAGACGCTGAATCACCAAAGCAATCCTACATAAAAAGAATGAGGCTGGAGGCATCACATTCTCCAATTTCAATCTATACTACAAAGAATCAATAATCAAGACAGTTTGGCATTGGCAGAAAAACAGACACACAGACCAGTGGAACAGAATTGAAAACCCACAAATATATGGACAGATAATTTTTGACAAAGGAGCGAAAAATATGAAATGAGTAAAAGAGTTCCTTCAGTAAATGGTGCTGGGCAAATTGGAAAACCATATGCAAAAGAATGAATCTGAACTGCAAAATGTCACCACATACCAAAATTAACTCAAAGTGGATTAAAGACCTCCATATAAGACCCGAAACAATAAACTGTATAAAAGGAAACATTGGTACTAACTTATACACCTAAGGCTCAAAGAGGACTTCATGAACCTGACCTCAAAGCAAGAGAAGTAAAAGCAAAAATAAATGAATGGGACTATATCAAACTAAAAAGCTTCTGCACAGCAAAAGAAACCATCAACAAAGCAAAGAGACAGCCAACTGAATGGGAGAAAATATTTGCAAGCAGTGCCTCTGAAAAGGAGCTAATACGTAAAATATATAAAGGACGTGTGCAACTCAACAATAAAAAACCAAACAATCCAATTTAAAAATGGGCAGAGGACCTGAACAGACACTTCTTCCAGGAAGACATACAAATGGCCAACAGATATATGAAAAAATATGCAACTTCACTAGGTAATAGGGAAAGGCAAATCAAAACCAAATGAGATACCACCTCACACCTGTTAGAATGGCTATCAACAAGGCAAGGAATAACAAGTGTTAGAGAAAGTGTAGAGAAACAGGAACCCTTGTACACTGCTGGTGGGAATGCCACCTGGTACAACCACTATGGAGCACAGTATGGAGGTTCCCCAAAAAATTAAGAATAGAGTTACATTATGATCTGGCAATTCCACTTCAAAAAATTGAAAACCTTAGTCCGCAAAGATATATGCACCCCAATGTTCATCACAGCACTATTCACAGCGGCCGAATCATGGAAACAGCCAAAGTGTCCTTTGATAGACACCTGGCTAAAGAAGCTGTTTTACATATACATAATGGAATATTGCTAAGCCACATGAAAAGACAAAATAGGGCCATGTATGACAACATGGATGGACCTTGAGACCATCATGCAAAGCAAAATAAGCCAGACAGAAAAAACCAAGAACCATGTTTTCACTAACTTGTTGAACATAAAGCTGAAAGCAACAAAGAAAAAAAAATCTCATAGACACAATCAATAGTTTAGTGGTTAGTGGTTATGTGATGGCATGGGGGAAGGTAGTGGGAGAGGAGGGAGGGGGAGTCAAATATATAGTGATGGAAAGAGAACTAACTCTGGGTGATGAACACATAACACAACACATAGATGATGGAAGTATTGTAGAATTGTACTCCTGGAACCTACGTAATTTTTACCAATGAATGTCACCCCAATAAACCTAACAATAAAAAGAGAAAGCAAAACAAAACAAAACTCATAGACACAGACAACAGTATGGGAAAGGAAGTTAGAGGAAGTTGAAGAGGGTACAGGCCATCAAATATATGGTGATAGAAGAAGACTAGACTTTGGGTGGTGAACACACAACCCAATACACAGATGATGTATTATAAAGTTATACAACTATAATTTATATAATGTTATTAATCAGTATTGCCTCAATAAATTTAATTTAAAATAATTATGTCATATAACAATTTTATGTGCAATGCCTCATGATGCTTTTTAAGTATGTTATTCTATTTATGGTCATGATGTTGGTGAAGTACATTTATTTCATAGCACATCAAATACACTCAGTGAAGCTGAGAGATGATTAGAAAATGCAAAGTTTCAAATAATGTGACTATCTGATGCCTAGAAGAAGCTTGGCTGTAAGGTGAGAAGACAGTTGAAGCAATAGCAAAAAAAATTGAATTTCCTTCAGAGAGGGTTTTCCAAAGGGATTGAACATTGTTTACTCATAATTGCCCATTTTAAGTAATTACCTGATTATTATACCTAAATACTATGTCAAAAAAAGTAGCTACATGAGCAAAAAAAGAAAAATACAATTAACACCAGCTAATATTCAAAATGGCCATCCTTTTTTTTTAATTTTGAATTTTTTTATTGTTAAATTCATTGAGGTGACATTGATTAGTAAAACTTATATAGGTCCCAGGAGTACAATTCTACATTACATCTTCTGTGTGCTGTATTACCTGTTCATCACCCAGAGTCAGTTCTTTCCATCACCACATATTTGTGTCCCTATCCCTTCTCCCCCACCCATCTCCCCCCTTATCCTCAGATAACTACTAAATTATTGACTGTCTATGAGTTTTGCTTCTTTGTTGTTTTCAATTTTCCACATATGAGTAGAATCATGTAGTTCTTGGTTGTTTGTTTGTTTGTTTGTTTTGTCTGTCTTATTTCACTTACCATGATGATCTGCCCAATTTTTAATTGAGTTTTTGTTTTTGTTTTTATTCTATTTTCATTGTTCCTTTATTCTGTTCTTTATATTCCACATATAAGTAAAATCATATGGTATTTGTCTTTCTCAGTCTGACTAATTTCACTTAGCCTGATATCTTCTAGTTCCATCCATGTTGTTGCAAAAGGTGAGATTTTATTCTTCTTTATGGCAGAGTAATACTTTGTTGTGTAAATGTAACAAAGCTTCTTTATCCAATCATTTATTAATGGACATTTAGTTTGTTTCCATATCTTATGGTCATATTTTAAAGTAACAATATGGAAATTAAAATTGTTAGGATTTTGGATAATTACTTCTCATAGAAGCTTAGGTTGTATTGCTTGAAATAAATTATATATAGATACTGCTGTAATACAAAGAATAATAAGATCAGTTTTGTGAAACAAAAAAAATGAAGGACTAAGACACCTCTATAAGAACTCCAAGCAAATTTCTCTCCATCCTAGCAGAGTATCAGAACCTCAGCTAATTTGGATGTTTAAATTTACAACTTCCTTAGTATAAAAAATATTATGAAGCAATGACTTACTTTTCTTATCTTGACCTCGATTTTCTCTTTCAAATGTCATTTCCTGCCTACAAGGAAAAGAGATTACATGAGACACTCCAGTTATCTGAAGCTGAAATTGCTTAAGCAAATGTCATTGCTAGATTGACAGTTCAAAAATTAAATAAAATGAAAAGATTGTTTACCCTAGCTTTTTTCTTTTGAAAAACCATAAAAGATAGCTGATAACACTTTATTATATAATTCAAATTGACTAAGAGAGTATGACTTAAATGCTCTTAACAAAACAAAAACCACACAAGCCAAAAAAGTTAAATGGGTGTGTTAATTAACTCAATGTGTGTGTTAATTTCACTATGTATACGTATATCAAATCACAATGTACACTTTAAACCTCTTACAATTTTGTTTGTGAACTATATTTCAACAAGGCTGATAAAAGGATAAAAACACTAAATCTAGGGAAGTAATTTAACAAATGGAGAATAGAACTCTGTATTTTATAAAATTTAAGGAATTACTGGATTATCAGACTATGTTTATTGTCACAAGTACAGATTATATATGTGTAATCTAGTGAAATTTGGAACAATTCAAAGGAGAAGATAAAAAGTCAATTTATTTCTCCGCTGTTCTCTATGGGGAAAGGTAATTGAGAAGGTTCTAGAAATTTTAAATATAAATTTACAGTGACAAATATTAATAAGTGTGAGCTGGCGATGAGAGACATGGAGATGATCTCTGCAAGGACACAATTCCACACCACAACAGGTAGAGGCTACAAGGAGATGAAGCTGTCAAAACATCATCTTTTGTTCCTCTGTCTTATGGGCTTCTAAACTAGAGGGGAATAAGGAAAGTAATCAAGGCTATCACCTGGACAACCTGCCCACACCTCAAGGATGAGAATGCACATAAAACAAGAATGTGGCTAGGGCACACAGAGTTGGATATTTGGGGAAGTAGTCTGCGACAATACCAAAATCAACCCTAAGTCTTAGCTTTTCTCTTTTCTGCACTCCCGCCAAACAAATGCACAAAGGTTCACACATAGCATTTCATCTCACAAATGACCTGCTGCCACTTAAAGTAGTAACCACAGAATTGCAAACATGAACTGGATAACAAAAAAAAACACAAAGCAGAAAAAAATATATTAAAGGCAGATAGCAATTTTCTGTTTTGAATTATTGCTAATAATACATGGAGAGAAAAAATGGGTAGCATAAATCAAGAAAACAATAGAAAGAAATTATAAAAACTTTAGGGAAATTAAAACAGAATTAAAAGTATCAAAAACTAAAATCAATTCTTCTCAAAATAAATCAGGAGCATGTACAGCATGCTTAAAATGAAAATTAAATGGCAGGAAATGGGGCAGTAGAGTGGTTAGAGAAAGGATGATAATTATGGGGAAGAAAAAGGCCTAATATACACATAATTGTCATTCCTGAAGATATATAATAATCCAATTATATAATAAAAGGCCTGAAATAAATTGATTTTGTAAAAAACAAAAAAACAACAACAACAACAAAACACAAGTCACATGTAATACTGAGATATGCAGCAGCTTCTGAACTTCAAAGAAACCTAGAACATCTACTGGAAAAACAATATGCGGAAAAACAAAAAAACCTGAAATTTATTTATAAAAAATTGCATATTCATTCTTACATGTTTAAACTTGTCACCTTCAAAGCACTCTCCATTTGATGCAGTACACCTACAGAAACACTTTTTCCACTGCTCAAAACAGTTTTTGAACTCATTGATTCTGATGCCTTTTAGTGCTTCTGCTATTTTTGGTTTCACCTCTTCCACGTCGGCAAAACATTTCCCTTTGAGGATTTTTTTCATCGAGGAAAACAAACAAAAATGTTGCTTGGGTAAGATCTGGTGAATAGGAAGGGTGGGGCACAAGGATCATGGTTGGTTTTTTGTTTTTTTTTTTAATTTAAAAAACTGCTGAACACTCAGTGTGGTGTTGGCAGGTGCACTGCCATGCCGCAAGTTGATCGTGTAAATCACCCATCATGAAATGGGCAAATGCTTGAAAGAGTCTCCAAAAATTCACTGAAGCTGAACACAGCCTCTCACAACAACGCCAGCTAGTGCACTGATGCAGATGGGGGCCTAGAACACTCACCTAGTGGGAGAAGCCTGTACTACAAGGGGCCGCCCTCTAGAAGGTAATTACAGTTTTGCTGAGTCCCCTGCTCAAATATGTAAAACCAAGCCACGAATGAGTTTCAAGATGCGCCAGACTCCACCCTGGAACCATACTCACAATGTGAGGAAAAGAGGATGATCCCAAAACTATATGACCCTCCAAGGAAAGATAACATATTGTCAAATATCTTAGTACTCATAGGATGTAAAACCTATGACTTCTAGAGAGAAAAAATAAGAAAACAAAAGATGAATGTAAAACCACATTTGAACTTCATAAAATGCAAAGTCATGTTGCAAAAACGTTGGTGAATGATGAATTCTGCTAGCTCAGCCAGCTGTCTGTGCTTCTGAGGGTCTGGCCATGAAATCCAAAGCTGTTGAAGTTCAGGTTGCAAATTATTTTCACCTACTGCTAATGCCTACTCTATCTTAATTACATTGGGACCATTCTGGGTCCTGTGCCTAGTTGTAACTTGCAGAGAGTGAAAACCTCTATGGATTTTTTTTAAGTTTTCTTTAATTGACCTATGTTATGAACTAAATGGTGTCCCCCTCCAAAAAAAAAAAAATTCATTTGCTTAAGTCCTAACCCCCTAGACAGACTTTGAAATGACACCGTATTTGGAGAGAAGGTCTTTACAGAGGTAATATAGTTAAAACGAGGTAATTGAAGTGGGCCCTAATCCAGTTTGCATGGTGTCCTTACAAGAAGAGGACATTTGGGCACAGGCTCAGATAAAAGACAATATGTAGACACAGGGAGATGGGCATCTATAGGCCAAAGAGAAATGCCTAAGAAGAAACCCACACTGCCAACACTTTGATCCTGGACTTAGGGCCTTCAGGACTGTGAGGAAATAAATTTCTGTCTCCCAGTTTGTGATACTTTGTTATGGCAGCCTGAGCAAAGTAACACAGCCTGATAGTGGAAATTTGACCAGACGATACTGAGTGTTAATACTGTTAATACTGTATTCCCCTCATCCTCCTTGTTTGCTGAGGAAGTATCCTGCCATTGCCCCAATCTTGCTCACCCTTCCATATCATAAACCTCACACCTCAAACCTCCCTTCTCTCATTTCAGAACTAGATCTAGACAGAAGATGACATGAGAAAGGTGAAAACCCCAAACACCTATGACTGTCAGGAATTGCTACACATCAGCATATTTAGAATCAAAACGAAGCAAAGAAAAAGAAAGCATGAATATTAACTCAAACAAAACAGCAGTAAGTTAATTTCTCATAACCAATAACAAAAGGTAAAAAATTTAAAATATAGAATATTTGAAGTACATAATAACATTTTTCTTTAATAGATAAATTTCAAAATTGGATAGTTAAACAAAAACTCATAAAATTTTCAAAACCTCTGGGGCATAATAAACATAATATTAGCTCACATTTACGGAATGCTAGTTCTAACCAGACATTGTGGTAATGAATAGATATTAATTATTTTAAATGTTATTTTCACAACCACAATCTAAAGTTGCATTTTAAAAATTTAAAACTATTCTCCATATGAAAATAAAACTAAAATTGAAAGCATATAAGCAACTTGTGTCAAAGTTGATATATAATATATGAAAAAGAACTTTAATGAAATCCACAAAGCAGAAATAATACAGATACTGATAATAAGGCAATAAAATTAGAACTTAAAAATGTAAAACAATGCTTGAAATTAAAAACTACTCAGATTTAAGAAAAAATACAAAACAAACCAAATATTGAAAAGTAACAGCATTTTCTTTAAAAAATGTGGGGTATAGATAAAATATTTTAAAGGAAAGGTTGTATTCTTATATCCACCATTTCTAAACAAGAAAAATTGAAAACAAAAATTAAGTTTTTAATTCAAAACAATTAGAATAGCAACAATTTCAAAAACTAAAGTAAGCAG
This sequence comes from Lyroderma lyra, assembly GCA_004026885.1. Taxonomy (NCBI): domain Eukaryota; kingdom Metazoa; phylum Chordata; class Mammalia; order Chiroptera; family Megadermatidae; genus Lyroderma; species Lyroderma lyra. The sequence continues at coordinate 26,479 of PVJL010008673.1, forward strand.
AAGTAAGACTCCAACACAGATAAAAGTAGCAACACAGTGCTGTCTTGAGAAAAGCAAAACAGAAATCAGGCTGGTGGTTCAAGGAGCTGTGTGTGAAGGGAAAGGGTGTGGAACTATTTTTTATCTTGGTTGAATGTGATGGTTACATGACTGTATATGTTTTTCTATACTTATGAAAAGATTTATCTAAAAAGGATAAATTTTACCGTTATACTTCTATAAAGCTAAATTTTAAAAAGTTAAATGACTTGAAAGAGCTCATATTATCTTTTTTATAAATATGTTTAAAGTCATGATGTAAATGAGTTGAAGTAAAAAATAAGATAACCAAAATTGACTCAGGAAGATGTAGATAACTTTATTCAAAGAGCATCATCATTCTGTCCTATTAGCCAAAAACAAAACTGAATCATTTTAGCCCATATACGAGGGTGGACCGGAAAGTATCCAGCCATGTAATAATGAAAAATAGAGGTGTTTGTGGCTAGATTTTTTTTCTGAACAGCCCTCCTAAATCTTCTATATATTTGACTGAAATTAATTGGGATAGTCAAAATGATTTAGAGCTTCCTCTCCAAGCTCATTAAAATTCTGTGACTCTGACTTATAGAATTTGCTTGTATGGGAGCAACCTAGACACATGTAATTTCTCTTCACTTAGTTATTGTCTGTTTGTAATAAAGACTTGCTTGTATTTGAAAATGTTGAGTGCTTTCTTCAGCAGCACATATACTAAAATTGAAATGATACAGAGAAGATTAGCATGACCCCTGTGCAATGATGACACACAAATTCATAAAGCATTCTAATTTTTTTTTAAATCTTAAAAAATAAAAAGTAAAATGTTGACACTTCAGTTCCTACAACAGGGAAATATTAGAGAATATTAGCTAATGAAGATCTCACTTTAGACATGATGAAGCAAGAGCCTTGTTTAAATTGCCTGACTCTGTACAGGACCGATTTTGCAGGCTGAAAGGATGTTGGTTCAATAACATCACTAGATGTTTGCTAGCTCCTCTCCAGCTACAAACTGAAAGGGGACTTTCAAAGAGTCACACAGCCAGGGACACCCACTCCACTGTTTCTACCCTTTTCTTGGTGCAGGCTGTAAGTGGAACATCAGATATGGCTGATTCCTATAAACATCATTTCATATCACCAACAAATATCTGGATCCTCCTTTCAGTCCCCCACCCTTTCACACTGTGTACAAGAAAAAGACTTGTATCAGAGATAGAAACCCAAACCTGGAGATGAAATGATTAGGAAAGAGGTTGAGTGCCAAGCTATGATAAGCCCATGACTAACAGACAGCAGGCAGAGTGTTTTATAGATGTCTAACAGACATCTGTGCTGGGGCAAGATATCAGTGTCCAGTTATCTGATATTTTTCCACTGTTTTCTTTCTTTTTCCATTGGGTATCTTGTAGGGAGGGGTTGGTCAACAAATAGGCACTGGTAAGTCCATTAGTGGTTAGTGCTTGAAAGCACATGGTAAACTAACAAATATATGGTCACAAGTTGAGAGAAAAGCATGGCACGTATAAGTAGAAGGCAGTGATGGAAATCCACAGGGTGAGTTCCTACAGAGTGTAGTCCAGTTGTCTTATGGAAAGTGAGAGCCAGCACCCCCAGAGAGAGATGTGTCAAGCACAAGCACAGGAAATAGAAACCGTATACAAGAGCAGAGCAGCATGCTCTGAGGCCCTGCAGAGAAGCTGAGTTGAGTGGCTTGAAGAACATGAAATGAGAGCAGAAGGCCTGGGGGGCAATGTGTGAGAATGGAGGGTAGGAAATGAGATTGAAGAGGTACACAGGGCTCAATCCCTGTAGTCTCTGGCAAAGAGTTTGGATTTTATTCCGGATGCAGCAATCATTGAAGGGTGTTAGAGAAAAGGCATGATTACATTTACATTTTTCATAAATTAGTCCAGCTAAGCATAAAGAATAGATTGAAAGCGTGTCCATTGCAAATAGCCAGCCAAAAAACAAACTTCCTTTATTTAATCAGCTACCCATTTATACATTTGCCTTATATAACCATTAAGAAACAAAGCATGTACACTAATACCTCATGTCTCTTGTTTAGATAGTCACCATCTAAACTTCTGCTTAGAGGAAGTCACCAAAGAACTCCATCATTGTGTCTCTAAGAGATCTCAAATATTTACTCTCATGGGACATTTTGGAAGTAAATGTCAGAGAAAAACACTCTGATATGCTGTGTTCTTACCGTTTCCATTCCATGTCTGGATTTGCCTTCCTGAGCTTCTTTTGATTGTCTCTGAGGCAACTAAATGAAAATACATTAAAAAAAGGAGATTATTACCTCCCTCCAAATGTTTTCACCAACTTTTCTAGCTTTCACTATTATTAAGACAAAGCCTACCATTTTTTAAATTTATCTTTCTTTCAGAATTGACAGACATCACAGATATAAAATGCAATTCAGAAATTAACCACAGAAGCTAGGCTAACAATGGGATGAAATGCCTATAGTCTGGCCTTTGATTTTCTCATGTTTTTATTAAATAATCAGAAAAGTTTCAGGGCTGAAATTTATCATGATCAAGGATGTAAATTTCCTGAGTCTCCAGAAGAGGTGAGAGGAGCCAAGAAAGTAGAAAGAGCTTAACAACTTAAGGACAGGATGGTGTGGCTTCTCCACCAAGCATAGGTGGGATTAAGCTCACCCACATCTATCCCATGGAGTACTAGGATTGTTAACCTTGTCTCTCAGAACCAGAGCAATCTTCTCCAAATCCTGCTATTTGACCATCTATGTATAATATATGGTGCTATGATCATCACGTACATTCAGGGAAGATTATGTTACACATAATATCTTGTGTTTTCCCATCAATTATCACCATCCTTGGAAGAATCAAGCAAGGACTTATAAATGAAGTAGATACCAGAGAAATCAGTATCTTGCATACTTACACAGCAAGTAGCAACGTGAATGCTCTTTACCTTCTATTATCTATTATCCTCCTGCTTCTGTATAAAGTATCATAGGCTCTGAGCCTCATATTTGCCTACTGTCAATATTCAAAGAAGACATTTCCACAGTATTGATGTTAAACAGTAAAGAAACATTGTGACATATTGACATATAGGGCCAAACAATAGAATTTTGTTAAATAGGAAGTAAGTCAAATTTGCAGAGTAAGGGGCCCTTTTCTTTTATGTAGAGATGTCTAGATAATATTCACAAGTACTCAAATTAAAATGTAATAATTATTTAATAGTATAAATTGTATATATGGCAAAATTTAGTTTCACTGTCCCCTATCTTCTCTCATTTTCTGTTTCCTTAGAGTCCAGTTTCCTCATGATTTCACCTTGCTAAATTGGTCCATAAAGAAATAGCTGCTAAAATTATTATCCTTGACATTATTAATGAGTCACTGACCCTTCTAAAGAATGTTTGTATTTTAAAGTTAAAATCAGAAGCATAAAACCCATAACATTACTAGGAATCTAATTGGAATTATGTCATTAATATTACTGATCACAAATGAATACTAAATCTGGTCACATATGAAGTAAAATTTTGTTTCATTTTCTTTTTAATCAGGAGGAATTTAGATAATATCAAGCCATAGGTGATGTACAAAGATTTGTTGCTTGAATTAAAAACTCATCCAATACTCTATTATTTTAAAAGATATTAAATTAAGCATATAAATGTATCTTGGTCAAAATATTGAAATAATGGGTAATTTTTAAATACAGTTTTGGGTATTTTCAACTTCCCAAATGTTTAACCTTAGCTTAAGACATCATAACTCCAAAAGAAAAGTCTAAATAGAGAGAGAGAGAGACAGAAAAAGGTGGTGAATTAGGCTGACAGGATGTCTGCAACCTCCCAGACCACAGCAGGATTACAGAAAGAAAGGCGAACAGTCAACCTTGGCAAGCATCAGGGGACTAACAGGGAACCCCAAAAGCAGAGAATATAGAGAAGGAAGCCCAATGGAGACCAGTAGGGAAATGGCATGACCCCAAACCTATGGATAGTGAGGGAGCTCCCAGAGGGAAACCTCAGGCATGGAGGCGCCCATAGAGGAGTAAGGAGTGTTGAGCCCACATTGCTCCCCCTCACCTCAGAAGTCCAGTGCAGGAGAAAAGAAAACTCGTTACATCTGGCAATTAAAATCATTCAGAAATCTATCTGTATGAGTGGTATGGAGGTTGGCTGGAAGTCAGGTGCCTTCCTATGGCATGTGCACATAGGCTTAGCTGCTTGCCATGCTCATTTGTTGTTCAGTAGGGGTGCAGCATCACTGAAGGTAACAGAGTCATTCCAGGAAAGACTAAGCTGTGGGTTTCTGGAGTGGGGGATAAAGAATCCCATTGTCTGAGCGCAGAGGCCTGGGGAGGACACCATTTTCTTCTTAATTAAACCCTCTCCCAAAAGACCAAATCTGAGAATTCACCCGTCTAACAAATTCCACACATGCTCACTACTCACAGAAGAAACCACACCCACCACAACCTTAAACTACATTACCCAGAATGCTGCAGGCTGCCAGGCACCCAGCCCCACCCTACCAGCTGCACTGTAGCCAAACTGCCAACTGCAGAGAAAAAACTGCTAAACTCTTATTAAAAATTTAAAAGCTGCCTCCCCCTGCAAAACAAAACAAAAAAATAACATACAAACACCCTGGAATTTCACCCAGATCACCCAGAGTTGTGCCCTGCAAACACAGTAAAATACTCAGAGCAGCAAAGATAACAGCCTTGTCCTAGCGACTTTTTTTTCTTTTTGTTATTTTTCTCAGTTTGAACAAAGGCTGTCTGCGACTCACAGAGGAGAGGTCAATGCTACTCTGCAGCTCTCTCTGCTGCTCCCCCTGCACAGCTAAGAGAGAGATAAGAATGGGAAAAACTACTGGGCTCTCCAAATAAAAACAAAAAATTGTTTAATTATTGTTTTTCTTTCCTATTTTCTTTTTTCCTTTTTCATTCTTTTCCATAGTTTTTTTATAAGTACTTGTTCTTAATTTCTATTTTTATACATCTTTATTTTTATTTTTAATTTAATTTTTTATTAACATTACCATTTTCTCTATTTTTTTTCTTCCTCTTTTGAAGTGTGATCAGGCACACTGGAGATTTGCCCAATCCAACAGTCGTTGACTGAATAATTGGCCCCACCCAACTAGTGGGAAAACAAGTTCTTGCAAGCTTTTGCAGGAGCAGCTATCTGCGACTTACAGAGAACTTTTTGTGGTACTCTACTGCCCTTCCAGGGCAACTGAAAGTGTTCTGCAAGTGACATACTGCAGGACACAGCAAGAGAGGGGGAAGGAAGAAAACAAAGAAGAAAAAACTTTTTTGTTTTTGCTTTTGTTCTTTTGCTCTTGTTAAGTCATCTGTCCTTTTAATGTCACATTTCTGTTTCTTCTCTTTTTTTTAATTTTTCTTCTTTTTTCTTTTCATTTTTTAAACTCATTTTGCATGATTTACTTTGTATTTCATGTCTTTAATTTTGTTTTAAAAATTTCCTTATTTTTCTGATATATATATATATATATACACACACACACACATACATATATATAAATATACACATATATATTTAAGTTCTATTCTATTTTTTAGTTCTTACATTTAGTTTTTTCTTGATTTTATTACTATTATTAATAATTCTCTCCTTTCTTTTCTCTCAAAGTTTGCACAGGCACTATGAAGTGTTACCCTGTCCACAGAGAGGAATCAGCCCAACTAGCTGGGGAAGAATTTCCATAGGTCTTTTGCAGGAGTAGCTATCTGAAATGGCTTGGAAAACTTCCATGCTGCTCTACCACTGCCCTCCACCCCAAGGAAGTTTATGGCATGCTATGAGTGGCAAGTTCTGAGGCTGTCAAGAAATTTTTGTTTGTTGGTTGTTTTTTTTATATATTTGTATGGTTGTGTATGTGTGTGTGTTCCTTGACTTTTTCTTTTCCAAGGGAACACAAGCTCCCTAGAGACTTGCCCTCTCAACACGGAGGCGCTCTATGTGGATGAGTGATCAGACTCACCTAACTAATGGGGGAAGACTTTCTTGCAAACTTCAGCAAAAGTGGCTGTCTGCGGTGGTTCAGTAAGCTTTCAGTGTTACTCTACCACTACCCTTGGCCAGTTAACAATATGCTGTGAGGTACATACCAGTAAAGTACAACTGAAGAAAACACATAACACGCTTAAGAGACAATACTAGGTTACACACACAGAAGATTGAAGAGATTGCACATTAGACCACACAGGACACACACTACTTAACACAAACACTAAGAGCCACAAGAGATATACCTACTACATAGAAGCAGGCACAGAGAAGAAACCAGAATGAGAAAACAGAAAAACATGTCCCAAATAAAGGAACAAAAGAAATTGCCAGAAATAGAGTTAAATGACGGAGACAATTAACCTACCGGAGCAAGAGTTTAGAAAACAGGTTATAAGAATGTTTGAGGAACTTACTGAAAACTTCAACAAAAAGAAAAAAACCATAAAGAAAAACATTAACACTATAAAAAGACCAACCATAAATGAAGAATACAATAATTGAAATGAAGAATACACTAGTAGGAACCAACAACAGGTTGGATGAAGCAGAAAACCTAATTAGTGATCTGAAAGACAAAGTAGCAGAAAATACCCAAATAGAAGAACAAAGAGAAAAAAAAAAATTTAAATGAAGATAGCCTGAGAGACCTCTGAGACAACATCAAGAGTTACATCATTCAGATCATAGAGGTACCAGAAGGAGAAGAGAGGGAGCAAGGGATTAAAAACCTGCTTAAAAATATAATAACTGGAAACTTCCCTAACCTGGCCAAAGAAATAGACATATAAACCCAAGAAGTACAGAGAGTACCAACCAAGATGAACCCAAATAGGCCCACATCAAGACACATGATAAGTAAAATGACAAAGATTAAAGACAAAAAGAGAATCTTATAAGCACTGAGAGAAAGACAACAACTTACCTACAGGAGAGCTTCCAAAAGGCTCTCAGAGAATTTTTCAATATAAACTTTGCAGACCAGAAAAGAATGGCAGGAAATACTCAAAGTAATGAAAAACAAAGTCCTACAACCAAGACTACTCTAACCAGTAAGACTATAATATAAAATTGAAGGAGAGAGAAAGAATTTCCCAGATAAGAAGAAGCCAAAGGAATATACTATTAATAAGCTAGCATTACAAGAAATGCTAACGGGACTTCTTTAAGCATAACAAAGAAGAAAACAAACAAATAAAAGAAAATAAAAACCATGAATAATAACATGGCTTTGACTATATACTTATCAATAATCACTTTAAAAGTAAATAGACTAAATGCTTCAATCAAACACATAGGGAAGCTGAATAGATAAGAAAACAAGACCCAGGCATACACATAGACTGACAGTAAAGGGATGGAAAAGGATATTTCATGCAAATGAAAATGAACAGAAAAAAAGCTGGGGTAGCAATACTTACATTAGATAAAATAAACTTTAAAACAAAGACTATAACAAGAGACAAAGAAGGACATTGCATAATTATAAAGGGATCAGTCCAACAAGAGGATATCACTCTTATAAACATTTATGCACCTGACATAGGAGCACCTAAATACATAAAGCAAATATTGACTGACACAAAGGCAGCCATCAACAGTAACACAATCATAGTAGGGAACTTTAACACCCCACAGACACCAATGGACAAATCTTCAATACAGAGAATCAACACAGATACAGTGACTTTAAGTGACCGCTACAACAAAATGGATTTAATTGATATTTTTAGAAAATTACATCCCAAAGCAGCAGAATATACATTTTTTTCAAGCCCACGTGGAATGTTTTCCAAGATAGACCACATGTTAGGCTATAACACAAGCCTCAATAAATTTAAGAAAATTGAAATCATACCAAGTATCCTCTGACCACAACAATATAAAACTAGAAATCAGTTACAAGAAAAAAAAACTGAAAAATGCACAAACATCTGGAGGCTAAACAATATGGTACTAAACAATGAATGGATTAACAAGGAGATTAAATAAGAAATCAAAAGATACCTTGATACCTACCTGGCAGGGGAGATACCATGATCACAAAAGGTACCTTGAGACAAATGAGAATAAAAAACACAACTACCCAAAATCTATAGGACACAGCAAAAGCAGTCTTGAGAGGGAAATTCATAGCAATGCAGGCCTACCTAAAGAAACAAGAGAAATCTCCAATAAATGGTTTAATCTTACACCTAAGGAAACTGGAAAAAAGAACAATAAACAAAGCCTAAATTCAGCACAAAGAAGGAAATAATAAAAATCAGATGGGAAATAAATGAAATCAAGACTAAGAAAATAATACAAAAGATTAACGAAACCAAGAGCTGGTTCTTCAGATAAACAAAATTGACAAACCTTTAACCAGATTCCTCAAAAAAAAAAAAAAAGAAAGAAAGAAAGAAAAGAACCCAAATAAATAAAATCAGAAATGAAAGAGAAGTGACAACAGAACACCACAGAAATATAAGAACTTATTTTTTTTTTAAATACTATGAAGAACTATATGCCAACCAATTTAGCAATTTGGAAGAAATGGATAAATTTTTAAAGCACACAAACTTTCAAGATTAAATAAATTAGAAAAAGAAAATCTAAATAAGCCAATTACTAACAATGAAATTGAATCAGTAATTTACAAGTTCCCAAAAAACAAAAGTTCCAGACCAGATGGCTTCACAGGTGAATTTTATTGAACATTCAAAAAAGAATTAACACCTATACTTCTCAAACTATTTTGAAAAATCCAGGAAGAGGGAAGGCTCCCAGACTCATTTTATGAGGCCACCATTACCCTGATTTTGAAACCAAATAAAGACACTACAAAAAAAAGAAAATTATAGGTCAATATCCATAATGAGCATAAATGCAAAAATTCTCAACAAAATATTAGCAAATTAAATTCAGCAATACATTTAAAAAATCATACCCCACGATGAGGAGGGATTCATTCCCAAGATGCAATGTTGGTTCAATATACGTAAAACAATTAATATGATACACCACATAAGAAAAATATAAAATAAAAACCATATAGTTATTGCAATAGACTCAGAAAAGGCATTTGACAAAAATCAGCAACCATTTATGATAAAAATGCTCAACAAAGTGGGAATAGAAGGGAAATATCTCAAATTTGATAAAGGCTATATATGATAAACCCACACCTAACATCATACTCAGTGGGGAAAAACTAAAAGCATTCCCTTTAAGATCAGGAACAAGACAAGGATGCCCACTATCACCACTCTTATTCAACATAGCACTGGAAGTCCTAGCATAGCAATCATACAAGAAAAACAAATAAAAGGGATCCAAACAGGAAAAGAAGAAGTAAAACTATCATTATTTGCAGATGACATGATACTGTATATAGAGAATCCCAAAGATTCCACCTCAAAATTACTGGAACTGATAAATAAATTTAGTAAAGTAGCAGGATACCAAATCAATATACAGAAATCAGTTGTATTCTTATACACCAATAACAAACTAGCAGAAGGAGAAATTAAGAAAACAATCTCATTTATAATTGCATTAAAAAAATTTAATACCTGGGAATAAATTTAACCAAGGAAGTAAAAGACCTGTATTTAGAAAATTATAAGACATGAAAGAGAGAAATCAAAAAAGATACAAATAAATGGAAACACATACCATGCTCATAGGTAGGAAGAATCAATATAGTTAAAATGTCTATGCTACCCAAAGCAATCTATAGATTCAATGCATTTCCCATCAAAATACTAAGGGCTTTCTTTATAGAAATAGAATGTTTAATCCTAAAATTTATATGGAGCCATAAAAGACCTAGAATAGCCACAGAAATCCTGAAAGAGAAGTTGGAGAAATCACGCTACCAGATATGAAATTATATTACAAGGCTACATACAGTTAGCAAAACAGCATGGTACTGGCATAAAAACAGACATATAGATCAATGGAACAGAATAGAGAGTTCAGAAAAGAATCCATGTCTTTATGGCCAACTGATCTATGATAAAGGAAGCAAGAACTTGCATTGGGTTAAAGACAGTCTGCTGGGGAAACTGGAAGATATATGCAAAAAATGAAATTGGACCACCTTCTTACACCACATACAAAAATAAAGTAAAAATGGATTAAAGACCTAAATATAAGACCCAAAACCATAAAACTTTTAGAAGAAAATATAGGAAGCAACCTCTCAAACATTACCTTAGCAATACTTTCAATGATATATCTCCTTAGGCAAGGGAAACAAAGGAAAAAATAAGCAAATGGGACTACATCAGACAAAAAAGTTTTTTTTTACAATAAAAGAAACCATCAACAAAACAAAAAGACAGAACGGGAGAAAATATTCACCAATGAGTAACTGACAAAGGATTAATATCCAAAATTTATAAGAAACTCATACAACTCAACACTGTAAAAACAAACAACCCAACTAAAAAAATGGACAGAAGACCTGAAAAGATATTTCTCCAAAGAAGACACACAGATGGCCAACAGAAACAAGAAAAAATGTGCAATACCACTAATCATCAGAGAAATGCAAATCAAAACTACTATGAGGTACCACCTCACTCCTGTCAGAATGGCTTTTATCAATAAATCAACCAACAACAAAAGTTGGCGAAGATGTGGAGAAAAGGGAACCCTTATACACTGCTGGTGAGACTGCAAATTCATCCAACCACTATGGAAAACAATATGGAGGTTCCTCAAAAAAAATTAAAAATGGAACTACTTTATGATCCAGCAATTCCACTCCTGGGTATTTATCCAAAGAAATCCAAAACACTAATTCAAAAAAATATATGCCCACCTATGTTTATTGCAGCATTATTCACAATAGCCAAGATATGGAAGCAACCTAAATGCCCATTAATAAAGAAGCTTTGGAGTATTACTCAGCCATACAATGGAGTATTACTCAGCCATAAAAATGAATAAAATCTTACCTTTTGCAACAACATGGATGAACTAGAAGATTTGCTAAGTGAAATTAGTCAGACTGAGAAAGACAAATACCATATGATCTCACTTATATGTGGAATATAAAGAACAGAATAAAGGAACAACGAAAATAGAATAAAAACAAAAAACTCAATTAAAAAATGGGCAGATCATCATGCTAAGTGAAATAAGACAGAACAAAACCAAGAACTGCATGATTCCACTCATAGTGGAACATAAAATTGAATAAAACAAAGAAACAAAACTCATGGACACAGTCAATAATTTAGTAGTTATCTGAGGGTAAAGGGGGAGGGGTATGGAGTAGAAGGGATAGGGGAACAAATATATGGTGAAGGAAAAAGAACTGACTTTGGGTGATAAACACATAATGCAATACATGGAGGATGTAATGTAGAATTGTGCACCTGAACCTATGTAATTTTTAATGATCATTGTCACCCCAATAAATTTAACAATTAAAAAAAAGAAATAAAAATTTCAAAGTGAGAAAAAGAGTTCTAAATAAATATTCAAAATATCCACAATGTGCACACTATTTCCTTCATTAAGCAATAAAATTAAAAATAAACAGAGAAATAATAACTTAAAATGTGTATATATATAAACATTAAGTAATATAAGTAATTATTATTTTAAAGAATAAATTATAAAGAAAATTTCTTAAAAGGCTTATAATAATAGTAAATCTATCCAAGACTATTTGAAGGATAAAGATAAAGGAAAATTTGAAGAAAATTAGTTGCAAAAATACAAAGTAAGCAGTTATCTCAAGAAGTAGAAAAAGAAAGAAAAAACAAGAAAAGTTATAGTCAGAAATAAATATAATAGAGGACCAAATATTAGAAAATAACATTGTAAGATGGGCAAAAGTCTAGCAAAATCAATTAAGTAAAAATAAAAAACATTAATTCTGGAGGGGGATCAAGATGGTGGCATGAGAGGATGTCCCTGAAACCCCTCCTTGAAATTACAAACCTTACAGCCAAACTCTGACAAGGAAATCCCCAAGTGACACAGCCTCAGCTGAGAGATTCACCCATCACAGGAAAACACCGAAAAGTCAGAGAAAGAAAGGCAAATGGAAGAAAAGGGAAGGGAGCAGTGCAGAGATGGAGTTGCAAAAGGCAACCCAGAGCTGGCAGAAGGACTAAGGAGGGGGCCAGGAGAAACAGGCTGAAGCACGGCATGATCCTGGATGGGTGGAGAAGAGGACAGTGGAAGCCCTTCAAGGGGACAAATAAAGCCCAAGCACCAGCCAAGTAGCACTAGGGCCCCAGCCTGAGCGCTATACCATGGATGTGGTAGGGCCTGAACAAAAGCATGAAAGTGCCCAAAGAGAAAACAGAAACCCAACTAAACAAGGCCTGAAACTATGAGCTGACAAGTGCAGGACTTGCTTACAGATTGGCCCTTGTCAAGCTTGAGACTAAATGCTGACAGCTGGGGAGTCACTGACCAGAGCAAAATACAATCCCTAATGAAATGGGGACTCAGAATAAGAGAGAAAGGTGGTGCTGACAGTGTGTAACTATCCCTGTGTGCTTCTGACAGAGGACTAAGCAGTGCACATTTGCCTGGCTCCAGTGTGCTCCTGACAGCTAAGCTTGCTTTGTAGCATGTAGCCACCTAAATTCTGGTACACTCCTGATGGAGGGCCAGTCTTGTATTGAAGCACACACCAAGCATGGTTCAACATCCTCCTGATAGAAGAGTGGTCTTATGATGCAGAGTGTGCCTGCCCTGGCCCTGAGCGATCTTGAAAAAGAGGCAGGCCTGTTTCACAGCTGAGCCAGCACCCAGGGTAGCAGACAACCTTGGGATAAACAGCAATGATGACCAACACTGCCCCCACCACTCGGCAGAAACTGTCAACACAATGCCTGGCTGCTTCCCCTTGCTCTTCCCCAAACCATCATTACACTGTGCCTCAAAAAAACCCTGAGTTCTTCCCAACAAACCCTGCCCCCATGGGAACAATCGGGGGGCTCAGGGAAACTGTAAAACAAAGGTATATTAGCCCCGCCTTCACTGATCTCAGACACAGAGAATATCATCACCTGCCTCATTTTCCCAAAGAGAAGGTACACTGAAACCAAGAAAACTAAGGGAAAGAGGAGAAGCCCACTCTCCAGGAAACCTTTGAGAGTGAAAAAAATTGAACAACAAAGAAAAAATACTGTAAGATGCTCCAGCCACATCAATTGGGAAGTGAAAGAAAGACCTCTCCCATTCATCAAGGAGGAAAAGTCCTTATGCCCAGGAAGAGAAACATCAACTACACTAGGCTCCTTTGGAAACAAAGTGTCTCAGAGAGAAAATGGAAAATCTCCAGAAAAGGAATTTATAGACTTGGAAACATGATCTAAGTGACACAAATTCAAAACTGCAGTCCTAAAAGTACTCAGCGAGCACAAAGAATGCTGGCAGAGTACTCAGACCCAGATAAATTATCTCAGAAACAAACTTTCTGAACAAAAGGAACACTTTAACAAGAAAATTGAAACTATAAAAAAGAATGAAATAGAAATGTGTGAGATAAACAATGTAATAAAAGAAATAAAGCATGAATTAACTAGCATAGGAAGCAGCGCTGACCAGATAAAAGAAAGAATTAGCAATATCAATGATAGAATCATGGAACTGAACAGAAGGAAAAGAACAGAGATGTGAGAACAACAACAAAAAAGTCTCTATAAGAACTCTCTGACTCCATTAGAAAGCACATTAAAAAATAGGAATATCAGAAAAAAACAGAACAAAATTCTAATGAGAGCTTAATCAAACAAATAGTAAACTAGAACTTTCCAAACTTACAGGAAGAACTGAAACCCCAAATTCAAGAAGGCTACTTGAACCCCACCAGACTTTTCCCAAGGCATATTTTGCTGAAGATGTCAAATATCAAAGACAAAGAAAGAATTCCCAAGGTAGCCAGAAAAAACTAAATGATAACCTTTAAACAAAAGCCCATCAGGCTGTCATCAGATTTCTCAGCAGAAACTCTTCAAGCCAGGAGAGAGTGGAATCACATATTCAAAATATTAAAAGAGAAAAACTACCAGCCAAGAATAATCTATCCAAAAGTTATCCTTTAGATATAAAGGAAGAATAAAGACCTTTTCAGACTTATGGAAGCTGAGAAAATTCTCCAACCCAACACAAGCACTCTAGGAAATATTGAAGGAGGCTATTCTACCTGAAACAAAAAGTCAAAATAAATGGCAAAAAGTTGGGACAACAAAAATATAAAAAGGGAAGAAGTAAAGGTTTAAATTCCCAAAAGAAAATAAGAATTAAAAGTATGCTTAAGAGAAAGAGCCACTACATATATAATACAAAACTTTCCTTTTCATAAATCTCATGGTAACTACTCCAAAAAATAAAAAGAAGAAGAAAAATGTCATAGAACACCATCAAACTAAAATAAATAAATAAAATCAAATAAACAGTGGAAAAGAAGAAAAGAAAATAAGAATACACCGAACAACCAAAAACCAAAAGACAAAATGGTCATGGGAAATCTTCATATATCAATCATCACCCTAAATGTAAAGGGACTGAACTCACCAATAAAAATACACAGAGTATCTCACTAGATTAAAAGACAAAACCCACCTATATGCTGTCTCCAAGAGACACACTTCAGCCACAAGGACAAACAGACTCAGAGTGAAAGAGTGGCAAACAATACTCCAAGCAAATGGCATTCAGAAAAAACTGTGAGTAGCCATATTTATATCTGATGAAATAGACTTCAGGATAAAAAAAAGTAATAAGAGACAAAGATGGACATTTCACAATGGTAAAGGGGACAATATAACAACAAGAAGATGTGACACACATCAATATATATGTCCCCAACCAGGAATCACCCAAATTTACAAAGCAACTGCTTAAAGAACTGAAAGGGGAAACTGACAAAAAAAATTATAGTAGGGGACCTAAACACCCCTTGAGAGCAAAGGACAGATCATCCAAATGGAAAATAGTGAGGAAATATTAGCTCTAATTGATGCATTACAATAATAGGACATAATTGACATTTCCAGTACACTCCAACCTACAACACAAGACTATACATTCTATTCTAGTGCATATGGAACATTCTCAAGAATAGACAATATGCTAGGACACAAAACTAGCCTCAGCAAATTCAGAAGATTGGAATTATACAAAGCATATTCTCAGACCATAAAGCCCTGAAATTGGAGATCAACTGCAAAAAAAGACAAACAATAAAAGCAGAAAAAAATGCATATACATGAAGATTAAACAATGTTATTTAAAAATTACTGGATCAAAAAAGAAATATAAGAGACTAAAAATAAATAGATAGTAATGACAATGAAAATACAACTTATCAAAATTATTGGGACACAGCAAAAGCAGTAATAAGAGAGAAATTTATATCATTACAGGTCTATCTGAAGAAAAAGAAAAAACACAAGTAAACAAAATAACATCTCATATTAAAGAACTAGAAAAAAATTTAAAAGAACAAAAAAAGCCTAAAGTCAGGAGAAGGAAGGAAATAATAAAAATTAGAGCAGAACTAAATAAAATAGAGAACAGAAAAATAATAGAGAAAATTAATGCAATGAAGAGCTGGTTCTCTGAAAAAAAAATCAATAAAATTAACAATCCTCTGGATAGGTTTACCAAGGGACAATAAGAAAAAACACAAATAACTAACATTACAAATGAAAAAGGGGAAATTACCACTGATACCACAGAAATATAAAGGATCATAAGAAAATATTATGAAGGACTATATGACATCAAATTTAACAACCTTGAAGAAATGGACTAGTTTCTAGAAACATAGTCTTCCTAGACTGAACCAAGAAAAACTGGACAATTTAAATAGACCAATCAATAGTAAGAAAATTGAAACTATCATTCAAAATCTCCCCAAAGGCAAAAGCCCACCAGATGGTTTAACCAATGAATTTTAATTCCAAGCATTCAAAGAGGAACTAATACCTATCCTCCTCAAATTCTTCCAAAAAATTGAAGAGACAATACTTCTCAATTCATTTTATAAGGCCAATATAACTCTAATACCAAAGCCTGGCAAGGATATCACACAAAAAAGGAAACTATAGTCCAATATTTCTGGTGAACACAGATGCAAAAACCCTAAACATAATTCTACCAAATAGAATACAACAATCCCTTGAAAAGATTATACACCATGATCAAATGGGACTCATTTCACAAACACAAGAGTGATTCAACATACTCAAATCAATCAGTGTGATACACCACATAAACAAACTAAAAGATAAAAACCATATGATTATATCAATGATGCAGGGAAAACATTTCACAAGATACAACATCCATTTATGATCAAAACACTGAATAAAATGAAGGAAAGTACCTCAACATAATAAAGGCTGCATATGACAAACTCTCAGCTAACACATACTGGTGGGGAAAACTGAAGCCTATTCTCCTAAAATCAGGAACAAGACAGCTGTTTCCTATTGTCACTGCTATTCAATGTAGCACTGGAAGTTCTAGCCAGAGCAATCAGGTAAGAGAAAAAAAAAAGGCATCCAAATTGGGAGAAAAGAAGTTAAACTGTCACTTTTTGCAGATGACATGATCCTTTATATAGAAAATTCTAAAGACTCTACCAAAAACCTATTAGAAATAATAAAATACAGTAAAGTTGTAGGATATAAAATTAATGTACAAAAATCTATTGCATTTTTATATACTAACAATAAAACTTCAGAAAAAGAAAGGAGACAAACAATGTCTTTTGCAATCACAACAAAAAGAATAAAATACCTAGGAATAAACTTTACAAACAATGTGAAGGACTTATATATTGAAAACTATGACACTTCTAAAAGAAATTGAAGAGGACACAAAGAAATGGAAAGATATTCTGTGTTCATGGATTGGAGGAATCAACATAGTTAAAATGGCCATATTGGCTCTTGAGCCATTTTCCTGCTCAAGCCCACTCCTACTTAGGAGTGTACTTTCCCTTTGCCATTTTGGGCCCTTGAGGCACTCTCCTTTTTTATCAGGCCTCCCCCTACCTCTTTGGAGTGTATTTTCTTTCAATAAACTATCTTTTTGCTTCATCTCTAAAAAAATAAAAATATAATTTAAAAATGGTCATATTACCAAAAGCAATATACAGATTTAACACAATTCCCATCACAATCTCACAGACATTCTTTCAAGAAATAGATAAAAGAATTATCAGATTCATATGGAACTGCAAAAGACCCTGAATCACTAAAGCAATCCTACATGAAAAGAATAAAGCTAGAGGTATTACACTCCCCAATTTCAATCTATACTATAACGTGTCAATAATCAAGACAGTTTGTTATTGGCCAAAAAACAGACACACAGACCAATGGAACAGAATTAAAAACCCAGAAATAAATCTACAAATATATGGGCAGATAATTTTTGACAAAGAAGTGAAAAATATACAATGGGGAAAAGAAAGTTTCTTCAGTAAATTGTGCTGAGAAAATTGGAAAACCACATATACGAGCATAAATCTGAACTAGGAATTGTCACTGTATACCAAAATTAACTCAAAATAGATTAAAGACCTCCACATAAGACCTAAAACCATAAACTGTATACATGAAAACATATCTACTAAATTTATTGACCTTGGGTTTATGGAGGACTTTATGAACCTGACCTCAAAGGCAAGGGAAGGAAAACCAAAAATAAATGAATGGAACTATATCAAACTAGAAAGCTTCTGCACAGTAAAAGAAACCATCAACAAAGCAAAAGGAAAACCATCTGAATGGGAGAAAATATTTGCAAGCAATGCCTCTGATAAGGGGCTAATATCTAAAATATATAAAGAACTCATACAACTCAACAACTAAAACACAAACAATCCAATTTTAAAAAATGGGCATAAAACCTGAACAAACACTTTCCCAGGAAGACATAGAAATGATCAACATGAAAAAAATGCTCAACTTCATTAGCTATTAAGGAAATGCAAATCAAAACCACAGTGAGATATCACCTCACCATGTTAGAATGGCTATAGTCAACAAGACAAGGAACAAGTGTTGGAGAAGGTGTGGAGATAAAGGAACCCTCATACACTGCTGATGGGAATGCAAACTGGTACAACCACTATGAAAGACAGTGTGGAGATTCCTCAAACAACTAAAAATAGAGTTACCATATGACCCAGCAATTCCATTTCTGGGTATCTACCCCCAAATTTGAAAACCTTAGTCCACAAAGCTATAGGTACTCCAATGTTCATCACAGCACTATTTATGGTGGCCAAGTCATGGAAGCAGCTAAAGTGTCCTTTGATAGACAAAGAAGATAGGTAAAGAAGCTATGGTACATATACACAATGAAATGTTACCCAACCATTAAAAGGGATGATATAGGACTATTTATGTTAACATGGATGGACCCCTAGACCATCATGCAAAGAAAAATAAGCCAGACAGAAAAAAACAAGAACCACATAATTTCACTCATATGTGGAACACAAAGCTAAAAGCAACAAAGAAACAAAAATTCATGGATGTAATAGTTTAGTTGTTAGTGGTTATCTGAGAGTATGTGGAGGTGGGATGGAGGCAAAGGGACAAGATTTGAAATATATGGTGATAGAAAGAGAACTTACTCTGGGTGATGAACACATAACACAGCTCATAGACAACATACTATAGAACTGACACCTGGAACCTATGTAATTTTTACTAACCAATGTCACTCCAATAAATGTAATAATAGAAGAAGAAAGAAAGAAAGAAAGAGAGAAGGAAAGAAAGAAAGAAAGAAGAAAGGAAAGAAAGAGAAAGAAAGAAAGAAAGAAAGAAAGAAAGAAAGAAAGAAAGAAAGAAAGAAAGAAAGAAAGAAGAAAGAAAGAAAGAAAGAAAGAAAGAAAGAAAGAAGGAAGGAAAGAAGGAAAGAAAGAAAGAACCAAAAATAACACAAAAGTGAATTTCAGAATAAGTACTATAGGGATAAAACAAATACTATGAACAATTATATATAATAAACATAATGGCTTAAAATGGATGAATTTGATAAAATGAAAAAATTGGTACTTGAATACCCTCCATACTTTAAAATTTTTAGCTTACATGGTTCCATATAAATTTTATCAAACTTCATGCAACAAATGTATCCTCTCTTAAAAAGATGTTCCAGAAATAGGAAAAGAGAAAATAATGCCAACCCCAATTAATAAGATTAGAATATTCTTTATTTCAAAGTTAAATAAATAGAAAACATAGGGCCCAATCTACCCATGAAAACACAAGAGTAGTCAATAAAATGTGAGTTTAGCCAAACCTAAAATTTGCAATAAAAATAATATACATAACAATAAGTGTATTTTATTTCAGAAATTTAAGGACAGGTCACCAACACAAAATCTATTAATATAATTTACCACATTAGAAGTCTAAGAGAAAAACTACCAGGTTATCTCAATAGCTCACGAAAATTTCATTTGATAATACCTGGCCCCATTGTCCATGTAAGAAATGTTCAAACCTGTAGAAAACTTCAACAAGTTTATTTAAGCCAAACTGATGACAATTGCTGGGAGGGAAAATCTCAACAGATTAAGAAAATACTCCAGAGAATGGCCATTTTGCAACATATTTTATACATTAGAATCAAAGGAAATGTAAGGAGTGTTATATGAAATTCATTATGGCAGATTAATGGGGGTGGGAGAACGCAAAGTAGAAAAATCTCTGGAATTGGATAGAAAGTAAAATAGACACTTATTTTACATTGGTGGGTACAGAATAGTTAATTAACATTTACAGCACATGAAGATGGTATTTGGGGAAGAAGAAAACATTGAGGAATTCTGTAGTCTCTGCTCTGCTGCAGTGAGCTGTGCCCTGAGGCATTTGGAAAGAAGGATGACTCTGACATTCCAAAGGTATGTTCTCTTAAATGCAAAAAAAGACTATAGACAGGCTCACTTAAGGTAAAGATTGACCTTTGTCAGGGAAGCTATAGGTCAAGGATTGGACTGTAGGCCATGACTTGCTTTTAGTTAGAAACTTTTA
Source organism: Lyroderma lyra (assembly GCA_004026885.1). NCBI lineage: Eukaryota > Metazoa > Chordata > Mammalia > Chiroptera > Megadermatidae > Lyroderma > Lyroderma lyra. Next base: position 46,564 of record PVJL010008673.1, read on the forward strand.
TGTTCAGACCTTCCTATGCGGTTAATTTCAGTTTCTTAGTTTGTAGGGCCTGCCATGCTGGCCTCCCCCAAATTTGTTTTGTTAAGTTTAGTATGTGTCTCCTTTTTCATCCACACCATTAAAAATAAAATAAAAATCAACAACTGATTTTAAGATAGAACTTTCTTGACAAAACCAATGTACCAAAAACATGCAGTAAACTTAATAGAAACAATTTAGAAAAAAATGTAAGATCAGTTACAAGTACACCCAAGAACACTGATATTTTAAGCATAATAATGATATAAAACAAGATAAAAGTATGAGTTGCAAGAAATTTAAAAAGGAGAAGAACTATTTTACTTTATCAATATATATTAATTTATAGAAAGCCCAGTCAAATTAACAAGCCATGGAAAAAAATGAGAAAGTCAGCAAGGCTGGTAGTTTCAAATATAATACAGAATTCAGTAGCATTTTAACAAAAGCAGTCTAGAAAATAATGTATTTTATAAATTTAATGTTGTAATTCATACCTAAAAACCAACCTAACAAAGAATGCAAGAGAAACAAAAATTACAACTTTACTAATGCATTTAAAATATTTAAGTAAATGCATTATAAACAATTGCTCTGATTGAAATATGTACATAAATGTAGCATTTTGGTCTCAAATTAATCTAAACCAAAATTCAAACTGGCACTTTTAATAAAATCAACAAACACAGTTATAAATAAATATGAGAGGATAAAGTCCTCAAAGAGCTAAATCAATTCTGAAACAAAGAACAAATGGTATGTGCTGGACACTATTAACAGATAATGTTAACATCCATTTCACCTTCTTTCTAGTTGAAGAAAAAAGCAACTACCCTCCTCAAACTCATTCACTGCCCACATTCATGCTGCAAATTATAGGTGCTGCCCAAAATGTCAAGAGGCCTTGTGTGACTCTTCCTCTGACAAGAAGGTTCAGAAACACAGACAGCACCTGTAAGGATTCTTGAATGTAGTTTCACTCTAGTAACTTCCTGGGAAGCAGCCCCCCAGGTCAGTTCTGTAGGATTAGGGTAACTTTACAAGAGACTGAGTCCTTCCAGTGATTTTCCAAACATCTAATTCTTGATATTGAAAAACATCTTACTGGAGAAAAAAAATCTGCTATGGTTTAATATTTTCTGTGCCAAACCTCTGACATCATGGAGAATGACATCACACCTGATGGCAAATCACATCATAGTCATAATAACAAAAACAGTATGTCACTAGTAAAGGAATACAAAAAAAAATGACCAATATAGAAAAATTGAGTACAAAGAAATAGATCTATCTCTAAGTAGAAACTTAATTTATAATAAAGAAGGAACCAAAATTCAATGGGAAAAGAATTGAGGCTCTAACAGATGATGTTGCAAAATATGGCTTACCTTTGGAGACGGTGATAAAAAGCAAACCCTACTTCATGCCTTATACCAGTGGTTCTCAACCTTCCTAATGCCATTACCCTTTAATACAGTTCCTCATGTTGTGATGACCCCCATAAAATTATTTTCATTGCTACTTCATAACTGTAATGTTGCTACTGTTATGAATCATAATGTAAATATCTGATATGTGTTTTCTGATGGTCTTAGGCGACCCCTGTGAAAGGGTCGTTCGACCCCCAAAGGGGTTGTGACCCACAGGTTGAGAACTGCTGCCATATAAGAATAAAAATTAAAGATCTAAATAAGAAATTAGTAAAAAATTCAGAATAATAGTTTTGTCATGGAAGAGTGGGGGGAAACTTCCACATGAAGACTCAGAAGAATAAGCCAGTAATTCCACTCCTAGAAAATTACCTAAGTAAAAAAACATAAAAAATAAATAAATACACTCACAAAACATTTATATGTGACCATTTGTAGTACCTCTATTTATTATCTTCCAAACTTGAAGTAACTCAAATGCCATCAGTATAAGAATGTATGCTGATGTTTTTACACATAAACAGATTCCAGAATACCCAGAGATATAGATGAATGTCTCCAACATGAATGCTGAGTGGAAGAAGACAGACACAAAAGAGTAGCTGTTGGGTCAATTTATAAAAAGACAGATCTAGGAACAAAAATCAGAAAAGTGTTTGGACACAATTGAGAGGGGTGAGAGAGCTTGCTGGGAAGATAAAAACATTGTATGAGTATATCAGTTAGGGTACTGGTGTACATTTGTAAAACCCATCATGTTACACTTAAAATTTGTTCATTCCAGGGAGAGATTCAAGATGGTAGGGTAGATTAAACACTGTGCCAGCTTTTTTCTGTGAACACATGAAAATCACAATTAAATTATAGAACAACCAACCTGGAGAACCATCTGAAGTCTAGCTGAACAGAAGTTTTACAAGTAAGGATATAAAGAAGAAATCATGTCAAAACTGGTAGGAGGAGTGCTGGAGATGGAAAACAAGCTGGCCCCAAATCTGTGTGACTGTTGAGATTCAGGAGGGATATCTCAGCCCCCAGAGGAGCAAAGGACCCCAGGCCCATTTGGGGCTCCATAGCTCAGAGTACTGTTGCTGCGAAAAGGAGCCCTCACAACATTTAGTTGTGAAAAACAGTGGGGATTCTGACAATTCCGGTGGGATGAAAGGCTGTAGGAAACCTAGATATTCTCTTATAAAGTGCATGGGCAGACTTAGAATACTTGCTCACAGGCACTAACCTGAAGTGCCAGCAGAGGAACGGTGACTTGGGAACTTCCGAAGTATATGGAGGTCAGACTGAAGTGTGTGGCTTTGGGGTGAGGACTGGAGGATAGTCTCAGTTTTTCCTCTGGGCGGCAGGGGGTCCTCCTCTGGTGCAGCTGGCAGGTGCAATCTTTACTGTATTGAACCTCTCTCCCCACCCATGGCAAAATCTGAATGTGATTGGTTTGGTTATCTCTGCTAACTCCACCCTGGTGACTTATTGAGACCCTGCCACACACAACTTTGTACTTCTTCAGGCTTTATTAGAGGCTGAATTTTACAGGAGCCAGCAGATAGGAACAGGCCTTGGGTCTGTCCTGGCTTTTTGTGTAGTTATACCAAGCCAGGTACTGGTGGCAACTTTCCTTTGCCCACAGTGTGACCTATGCCCAATGCCTCCATATCTAACACAGACAGCAAACTATCGCAGATCACTGTGTAGCTTCTACCAGGTAGTCCCCAGTCAGTCACAGGCAGTGGACGACCTGGGCCTGTACTAAAGCCCCTCTTAAGAGGCCCCAGAATCAACATGCTTGGGAGGTTGGTTTCAGATAACAGCAGAGCACCACCCAAGTAGCCCTACAAATAGCACACACAAAGGGCAGCATCAACAGGCACAAGAGCCCACTAGGGCAAATTTTACTCAATGCAGTTAGCCCCCTGTAGCAGCCCATAAACTGTGGATGTGGCCTAACCCATAGCCAATTATCTTAAGGGTCAATTCCACCCACTGATGGGCCAATACCAAACAAGGCTCAATGATAACAGGAGGGCACACAAAACAAGGGACACTCCTGAAACACCCTAACAAGGTGATCAGGGAGACTGTGCCAGGGCCCCACAGGGTACCTAGTATTAATACACAATGCCACCTGGCCAAGACTGGAAGATACAGCAGATCTACCCAATACATAGAAACAAACACAGAGAAGCAGCCACAATAAGAAAACAAAGATGTATGTCTGAAATAAAACCACAGGAGAAAACTTCAGAAAAAAAACTAAGTAAGATAAAGATACAGAGTCACAATAATGGTTATAAAGATGCTCAAAGGAACTTAGTAAGAACTTCAACAAAGAAATAGCAAGCATTAAAAAAGACATAGAACCCATAAAAAAGAACCAGTCAGAAATGAAGAATACAATAACTGAAATTCAGAATGCGATAGAAGGACTCACCAGCAGACTAGATGAAGCAGAGGATTAAATCAGCAAGTTGGAAGACAAGGTATTAGAAAACATCCAATCAGAACAGCAAAGAGAAAAAAAATTTTTTTAAATGGAGGTAGTTTAAGAGGCCTCTGGAACAATATCAAGTGTAACAATTTCATATCATAGGGGTTCCAAAAAGAGAGGAAGGAAAGCAAGTGATTGAGAACCAATTTGAAGAAATAATGACTGAACATTCTCCTAACCTGGTGAAAGAAATAGACATATAAGTTCAGGCAGCATAAAGAGTCCCAAACAAGATGAACCCAAAAAACTCCACATCAAGACACATTATAATTAAAATGGCAAAGGTTAAAGACAAAGAGAGAATTCTAAAAGCAGCAAGAGAAAGACAGCTAGTAACTTATAAGGGAGTTCCCATAAGACGTCAGCTGATTTCTCAACAGAAACTTGCAGGCCAGACAGGATTGGCACAAACTATTTAACATAATGAAAAGTAAGGATATATAATTAAGAGTACTCTATCCAGAAAGCTACCATTTAAAATTGAAGGGCAGATAAAGCGCTTCCTAGACAAGAAAAATCTAAGAGTTCATCACCAGCAAACCAGTATTACAAGGAATGTAAGAAAGACTTCCATAAAATGGAAAAAGAATTATGAATAATAAAATGGCAATAACTACATATCTATCAATAATTACTTTCACCTTAAATAAGTTAAATGCTCCAGTCAAAAGACATAAGAGGGCTTAGTGGATAATAAAATAAACCCTTACTTATCCTGCCAACAGGGACTCACTTCAGATTGAAAGATACACAAAGACTGAAAGTAAAAAGATGGAAAAAGTTTTTATGAAAATGGAAGAAAACAAACAAACAAACAAAAAACTGGGGCAGCAATACTTATCCCTGACAAAATAGACTTTAAAACAAAGGCTAGAGACAAAGAAGGACCCATTAATCCCAATTCTGGGTATTTATCCAAAGAAACCCACAATGCTACTTTAAGGGGACATGTACATCCATATGTTCATTGCAGCATTGTTTACAATGGCCAAGATGTGGAGGCAGCCTCAATGTATGTTGATGAAAGAATGGATAAAGAAGAAGTGGTACATACATACAATGGAATATTGCTCTGTCATGGATGAGAACGGGTCCTTGCCAGCTGGGACAACATGGACCTGGAGAGTATTGTGCTGAGTGGAGTATGTCAAACAGAGAAAGGCAGATGCAATGTAATTTCGCTTATATGTGGAATCTAAAGAACAAAGTAAACAAACAAAATGGAAACAAACTCATAGATACGAGAACACCTGATGTTTGCCAAACAGGAGGGGAATTTAGAGGGTGGGTGAAAACAGGCTGAGGAACTGAGAAGTACAAGTAGGTTGTTGCAAAGTAGTATGAGGATGTAGGGGATAGCATAAAGAATATAGTCAATGATATTGTAATAACTATGTACAGTATCAGATGAGTTATATATGAGGTGATAGGAGGGGGTTGGTGGGCTGGGTGGAAAAGATGAAGGGATTAAAAAGTACAAATTGATAGTTACAGAATAGCCTTGGAGATGTAAATCAAAGCACGAGGAATATAGTCAATAATATGGTAATAACTATGTATAGTACCAGGGGAGTACTACGTAAGTCAGGTACATAACTTCTTAAATTATATAAATATCTAAATACTATGTGGTACACCTGAAATTAATATAAAATAACATAAAATGTCAACTGTAATTGAAAAATTAAAAAGGGTGCAAAAGGTGAAGGAGCAGACAATCAAGTCAGTAAATTGAAAGACAAGGTAGCAGAAAACATCCAGTCAGAACAGAAAGAAAACAGAACAAAAAAATAAGAATAGTTTAAGCGGTCTCTGGGACAACATCAAGTGCAACAACATTCACATCATAGGAGTACCAGAAGGAGAAGAGAGAAAGCAAGGAATCAAGAACCTATTTGACCAAATAATGACTGAAAACTTCTCTAACCTAGTGAAGAAAACAGACATACAAGCCCAGGAAACAAAGAGAGTCCCAAACGAGATAAACCCAAATAGGCCCCCACCAAGACACATTATAATTAAACTGGCAAAGCTTAAAGACAAAGAGAATACTAAGTGCACCAAGAGAAAAGCAACTAGTTGGTTATCAGGGAGCTCCCATAAGACAGTCAGCTGATTTCTCAACAGAAACTTTGCAGGCCAGAAGGGAGTGGAAGAAAATATTCAACATGATGAAAAGCAAGGACATTCAACCAAGATTACTCTACCCATCAAGGCTATCATTCAAAATTGAAAGACAAATAAAAAAGGACAAAGAAAAAGCTAAAGGAGCTCATCACCACCAAATCAGTGTTACAGGGAATCTTAGACTTCTTTAAGACAAAAAATAAAAATAAATTTAAAAATAAATAATAAAATGTCACTAAATACATATCTATCAATAATTACTTTAAATGTAAATGGATCAAATGCTCCAATTAAAAGATAGGGCAGCTGAAGGAATAAGAAAACAAACCCTTACATATGCTTCCTACAAGAGACTCACTGCAGATAGAAAGATACACACAGACTAAAAGACTAAAAATAGAGGGATAGAAAAAGATATCTCATGTGAATGGAAACAAACAAAAAATGCTGAGGTGGCAATACTTAACACTAGACAGAATAGACTTTTCAAAAAAGGCTATACCAAGAGACAGGGAAGGACCCAGTAATCCCACTTCTGGGTATTTATCTGAAGAAACCCAAAATGCTACTTCGAGGAGATGTGTGTATGCATATGTTTATTGCAGCTTTGTTTACAATGGCCAATATGTGGAGATAGCCTGCATGTCCATCAATGGGTCAATGAAGAAAGAGGATGGAATATTGCTCAGCCATGGAAGGGAATGAGTTTTTACTATCTGCAACAACATGGATGGACCTGCAGGGTATTGTGCTGAGTGGAGTATGTCAGACAGAGAAAGATAAATGTAATGTGATTTTGCTTATATGTGGAATATAAAGAACAAAATAAACAAAACAGAAACAAACTCATAGATAGAGAACATTTTGATGGCTGCCAGATGGGAGGGAGCTTTGGAGTGAGTGAAAAAGGGAAGGGATAAAGAAGTATAAATTGGTTGTTACACAGTAGTCATGGCATGTAGGGTATGCATAATATAGTCAGTAAAATTGTAATAACTATGTATGGTGTCAGGTGGGTACTAGAGTTATCAGGGTGATAGATGGCAGGGGAGTTGGGGTACTGGGTGAAAAAAGTAAAGAGATTAAGAAGTGCAAAATAGTAGTTCCAGAATAGTCATGGGGATATAAAGTAAAGCATAAAGAATATAGTTGATAATATGGTAATAACTATGCATAGTGTCAAGTGGATTCTAGACTAGTCAGGGGCATCATTTCTTAGATTATATAAATGTCTAACCACTATGCTATACATCTGAAACTAATACAAAATAATACTAAATATCTAAATAACTGAGTAATGTGTTAAAAAATAAATTCAACTACCAAAACAACAATAATAATAAGTCATTTAGAAACTATGCAAAAAAAAAAAAAAAAAAAAGCCAGGACAACAACCTGTGGGATATGGAGTGGTCATGCAGTAACCTACTTCATCTCATTAACTTCATGTTCCCCGCCCTCACTATCCCACTATGCACCATGCCCATACCTTCCTTGCGGCCTTTAACTAAGATCTCTCAGTCTGGAAGCCAATCCCACAGATTTATACCTAGCCTGCTCCTCAGTCTTCCAGGTCTCGTCTCAAAGGTCAGGTCTCCATGGCATCACACCCCTCCCTCTACTGTATTTCATTTGTAGCACCCATCTCTGTCCAAATTCCATGATTTGTATATGTCTGTTATCCCTCCCCCATGCTGGAATATGCTCCATGAGGTGGACTTCTTCCATCTCATTCTCAGTCATGTCTGCTTTGAATAAGATTTCTCATGAATCAAATAATTCCAAGGAGTAGTTCACTAAAACAAAAATAAATGTGGCCTAAGAACCTGAAAACCAGATGGACTTCAGAGCACTGAACTAGCTAACCAGCAGTGGTCACTAACTAATCATCTGCTATGTTCCTGCATTGTTACCTTTTATCTTCATGACTAAACCTAGGATGTGGCAACATTCTTATTTCCACTGTGGACTCGGAGACATTGTGTCAAGACGACCAAGGAACTTGTCCAGAATTACAGGAAAAGCAGGACCAGGATCAAACAAAGCTTTGTCTGGTTTCATGATTTCCTGGGTGTATTATGCATCAGAAACTCCACTCCCCTTTTCTCTAATTGTATGATCTCCAAGCCTTTCCCAAGTTACCTAATATACAAAATGCTCTAGACAAAACCACCTAGATTTTACTTACTGGGAGTAAAATATCTCCCATCACCAATTAATGAATGTATCCACCTATGAGACCCATTTTTATATTTAATATTGAACTTTTCCAAGCTCTAAGTGAATGAGTATAATAATAACAACTACTTCATACAGTAGTTTTGGGAAAGTATCAAAATAATCTTGTAAACTTAATGCTGTGTTGGGCAGAAAGAATACATGGAATAATTATCAGTCATTGCTATTAAAGCATGTTAATCCCTTTCCTAGCCCTGCAGGTTCCTTGAATGCTACTGACTCGGGCTGCATCAAAGTGTGTGGGCACACTGGACTGAGAAAAGGCCAGGATGGTGAAGGCTTCATTCACAGGTGCAACTGTGAGAACCTCTGGAGCTATGTCCTTTTTTTTTCTTGTTAACATCTGCTTGAATTTTCAAATAGAACTGAAATTTGCAAACAGCCTTCTCCAAAAAGTGAGGAGAGAGCAGTGGCTGAAGAGCAGAATGAGAAGCAGTCCTTGCAACTTCTGACTGGAGATCTCCCATCTCTGAATCTAAAGGGCCTCATTTATAATGTGGTTGGATTGAATCAGCATCTTCTGCTGCTTTAAAATTTATAAAGTAAGGAAACTTTGCAGCTGTTCCCAGAGATCCTCTTTCCTATCAGAACACGGTAACAGACATAAGTAGAAAAATTATAAATCAACACAAAAGAGACAACTCAAAACAGAAAGCTTTATTTCAAAGCAGACCACATGACCCTCTGATTCCCTCAGCTGGGAATTCCAGGCACTTCTTCATAGGAGCCAGGAAATGTTTATGAGAGCCTCCTTTCTGCAGAGTATGAGCAAGGGTTTCAGGGATTTTAGGAGATTAAGGGCATTGAACTTGTGACCAAAGAATCATAATCTAAAAGACATACATTTGAAACCATGACACTAGACAGAATATGGTTAGTGTCATAAATGTACATGAGTAATTCACAAGTCACAGAATATTGAAAGAGTAATTTCTAATGAAGTTTAATAACATGCAGCATTTGGCCAGGACATCACAGCATGAATTATTCTGACAGTAAAGATGGTTGAAATTGAACTTTGGAGTAAGAGTTTTAACAGCTAAGGCACACAGATTTGAAATCAAAAGCAGAACAAGCTTGACAAGCGTATAAGGTCCATACAAGATATTTATGGCAGAAAGGGCAGAAAATCATATTTAAATAAACAAACTAGGCACACATTTTTTAAATGCCTAAGCTCAGGGGAGATATAGGGGCTGCAAAGATGCATCCAAAGCATCAATTACTTTGAGATACCAGGAAGTAGGAAATACTTAGAGTCCAGTTGCTACTCAAGATAATGGAGTCAAGGCTCAAAGTGAGAAAGAAGAAAAGAAGGGACTGATTAAAACAGAATATACAGAACCTTAAATTCCAAAACAGGTGGTCTGCATTTTACATGTTAGTTAGTGAAAAAGGGATATACTCATGGGAATATAGGAGTGATGTGTTTGGAGTCTTGCATGTCCAGATCTATTTGGTATTATTAATAAAACACTGCTGAATGGCTAATAAGTGCAAGAAAAGGTGTTCAACATCACTAACCATCAGGAAAATGCAGATCAAAACCACAAAAAGATATCACCTCACACCTGTTAGAATAGCTACCATCAAGAACACAAGAGAAAAAACAGAAAGACAAGAGATATCAAGTATTATCAAAGATGTAGAGAAAAGTAAACACTTGTACACTGTTAGTTCAGCCACTATGGAAAACAATTTTTAAAAATTAAACATAGAAGGGGAGGGGGTGGGAGAGGAGGGGGGGAAGCTAAATATAAGGTGATGGAAAGAGAAGTCACATTAGGTGGTGAACTTATTATACATCAAGTTGACAATGCACTGTAGAATTGTATGCCTGAAACCAATGTAATCCTTGCTAACAGATGTTACCCCAATAAGTCTAACAATAAAAATGAATTAAAAAAAAAAATTAAGCATAGAACTACCATATGATCCAGCAATCCCACTACTGGGTATATATACAAAGGAAATTAAAACAGGATATCAAGGAGATATCTATCTTCACTCTCATGTTCATTGCAGCATTATACACAATAGCCAAGACATGGAAACAACCTATGTTTCTGTCAATAGATGAATACATTAAGAAGATGTAACATATCTCTATCTCTATCTTATCTCTGTCTGTATCTATATAATGGAATATTATTTAACTATGAGAAAAAAGGAATTCTGCCATTTGTAAGACTATGAACAGACCTTGAGGAAGTAATGCTAAGAAAGATAAATCAGGCAGAGAAAGGCAAATAGTGTGTGACCTCACTTATATGTGAAATCTACGAAAGGCGAACCTGTAGAAACCAAGAGTAGAATGGTGATTATCAGAGGCTGGGAGGTAGGGAAATTGTGAGATATACAAACTTGCAACTAAAAGATAGTAAGTCGCAACATCTCAAGAACAACATAGTGATTACAGACAACAGTACTATATTATAAATGTTAAAGTTGCTAAGATACTAAATCTTAATGGTTTCCACCACTAAAAGAAAATGATAACAATGTGATGTGTTAGAGGTGTTTGCTAAACACTATGGTGGTAATCATATTCAGTATATAAATATATCAGATTAACAAATTGTGCACATTATATCCAATGTTATATGCCAATTACATGTCAATTTAAA
>PVJL010008673.1:60000-64585 GCA_004026885.1 Lyroderma lyra
GGGGGGAGGGTTATGACTACCATATTTTTTCATGTACAAGGTGATACTTTTGTCTAAAATTGTTAGACCAAAAATTGGAGGTCGTCTTATATATAGGAGTGACTGGTTGGTATTGATTTCTTAATGTTTGGGTTAGAAAAGTAGAAGTCATCTTATATATGGGGGCATTTTATACACCAAAAAATACGGTATTGATTGAACACAGTGGGCACACATACTACCCAACATTATTTGGAATGTCAGTGCTGTGTAGAAGAATAGAGATGCCGGTCCTTTCAAAGGCAGTGCCTCAGCTTACCCTCGGAATGCAGGTAGTTTTCAGCCTCTACAGGAGACCTCTGTTAATAGTCTCTACTCACTTGTTCTGTTTGGTTTCTCTGCTTGGTCTGATGCCTACCAATAAGTTTAGGTTTTACTTATCTGAACTTTATCTTTAAAAAGCACACAATGCTTCCTATTTACTCTGATAGAGAACTATAATCTTACTTTCCTTTCAAAGTCAAACTCTTAATCACGTGTTTTTTTATTAAATTGTTATGCACTTTGCATTAAAAATCTAGAAAGTACAGATAAGAAAACATAAAAACATTTAAATAACCCAGAAGCCTACAACTGTGAAGTAATTCCCATGTGTATTTTGATGCACGTTTATAGTCTTTGGTCTGTGAACTCACATATGCACCCATTGTTTTGCAGAATTCTGAAAAGGAGAGTACATTTTGCACATATGTCTCTCTATACCATTAAGTAGATTTTTTAAAAGATCATCTTCTTTTCTTGCTTTTTGTCAGCTTTATTAAGGTATAACTGTATACCAAAAAGGCTGAATATAATCAATGTATACCATTTGGTAGGTTTGAACATATGTATACACTCTTGATGCCATCACTACAATTATGGTAATAAACATATCATCACCTCCAAATGTTTCCTTGTGTCCTGCTTGTGCGTGTGTGTGTGTGTGTGTAGGAATACTTAACATAAAGTCTATCCTCTTAGCAAATTTTTAAGGGAACAATATTATAAATTATGTATCTGATAAGGGGTTAATTTCCAAAATATATAAGGAACTCCTACAACTCAATAACAAAACAAGGAGCACAACAGACAAACAAACAAAACAAAAAACCTAGTTTAAAAATGGGCAAAGAACTCAAATGGACATTTCTCCAAAGAAGAATTACTAACACAATCATCAGAGAAATATCAGAACCATAACATATTACCTCTGTTAAACTAAAAACCTGTCAAGATCCATAACTGAAGTCTTTTTTTTTCTTTAGTAAGGTTTTATTGAGCAAAAAATGCCAGGCAAAGGGCAGGTCTTGGGGCATGGAGTATAAAGCATGCACATCTAGGTAAATAAGACAACTTGTCCAACTCCCAGAGTTTTCTAAGCACTTCTATACATCAAGTAGGAGAAAGGGAAAAGAAAGAGGTAGTCAAAAAAAATTTACAGTAGCTACAGGCAGAAGGTGGGAGAAGGTGAAATGAGGCCAGCTCTGGGATAGATGCAGATCCACATAAACAAATGTCCCACAAAGCCCTCATGTAAACAACAAACAGAGGCTCCGGGAGATAAATGGTGTCTGGCTGCACAACACACAAAAATACCCCCCTGAAAAATAAACCACAGTTCCAACAGGCAAAACTGAAATGTGATCATTTTTGTTAGCTGGTCAACAGCCATTAACAGACTAACATTCTGTCTCTTTGTCTCATTCCCTGGCCAGTGTAATTTAAATAGAACATCTTGGAACTTTCTGCTTGTTAGCTTACACCCATTAGGATGGATATTATTAAATATATTTTCTTATTATTCTTACTAAGGGGTACAAAGTATAGTATTGTATAATGATTATTTTCAACTTCTTTTTTGGTTACTTTCAATTTTTCTATCATAACAAATCTATAATTAACATTCTTAGAAATAAATCTTGACATGGCATTGTTGATAGTGCCTAAGATTTCTAACACTAGATGCTAATTTTTCACCATGAAAATTATAGATATTTGTAATATAGTCATGTCAGCCCTCCCAAGATGTGGAGAATGTGATCTCAGTTGCTTCTGTAAGGCTTGGACCTAGACCAAGCAGGGGAAGTGAAACACGGTTTCTATCTGTTAATGCTTGGTTCCTGCCCATTTGCAGATAATATTGGAACCAAAAACCAGTTCCTTACCCAAACACATGGTAGAGAAACAGACTCTCAAGTCTGACTCAAATGTTTTATTAGTCAGGAATAGTCAATAAGATAAAGAGTAACCATTGGAAAAGCTAACATTCCAACAAATCAGATTCTTAGTTTCAAATGTTTTTAATGTCATTGCTTGAGTAAATTTAAATTTTGTTATATTTATAGTATGAAGGAAAGAAATTATCTCAAATGTGGGAAAAAGGAAGTGATGATTGTGTCAGAACTCAAGATAGGTGACAAAATATATATATTTGGTGTAATGAAGACATTTGAGGATCCACAAGTGAGGGTACAGGGTTTCTCTGAACCCTCTTAACTGCTTAAAAATAGACCCTCCAAAAATTCTCAATTATCATAAACCTCTGTGAGTTTCATCAGCAAGAATAGCTGATCACAGGTGAGGAGAGAAGTTGGCACCACATCCAAACAGACGTCACTATCATTCTCTTACAGGCCCACTTATCTTTCCTAAACATCTTTTGCTCTTCCGTAAGTGGCCTCTGTCCCCTTCTTTCTCCTATTAAGATGGTATATAAGTTTTCATATCTCGCTGCTCCTTTGAACATTAATTTCCTTCTGTGATGACCCATGCCTGTAAAATCAATAATTACAGCTACTGTTCACTTAACAGCCTACCTGTTTATTGACCACTTGGACTTACAACCAGTTTTCCAATGTGGGGAATCCCTTTTCTCAGTCTTTGTCTCATTCCCAAAGTCAATTAGTATCTACTACATGAAGCATTCACAGTCATAGAAGACTACATACTTCATTTATAAGTGTGGTGCCCTGTGACAGCTATTGAAAAATACATACCCTGTGGTGCAATGGCACACCACAAGACATCCGCCTTTAAACTCTTTGGTTATCAGCCCATTCACTTAATGACCTAATCAAGTCATACGAATGGAACTGGTATCTAAGTGAGGAGTATCTTAACAAATCTGCATGACTTTTATCCTATTAATATCTCTGTTGTCAGTTTAATTCACAGGCCTCCAGTCACTACACTTAAGAGGGTAAAGAATTTTTTTCCTTCTTCAATTGTTTGGTTGATGGTGATGATAGTGATAACGATGATGGTGATTTCATGCTAAGAAATTTGGTAATCACCCTAACAGGTTCTCATCTGAAACTTGTGGGCAATGTACCTTTCTTGCTGCAATGTATTTACAAGTGTAGAAGAAAAATTTCCCTTTATAATATAACTTATCTAAATATACCAAAATGAAGTGGTGTGTCTCCTCCAGTGCTATTGTCCAGAAATGACCAGAAACTCTGAAAGATTCAAAAGCTGAAACTAACAGTGTAGAAGAACTTGATGAGGGCCTGTTTACCTACCCCTTTGGATCAGAATGTAACTGAAAACATTTTCCTGACGGATGAATGATGTGACTTGGTTTAACAACTGTGTACACATCTGTGGTCTCATTCTGTTTGGCCACAATGCAGGTGTCCAACTTTTCATGGCACACTACCATGAATGCCCTTCCTATAATCTCCCATGAATGTTCTCCTTAGTCTACTGCTCAGCTGACACTTCTTTCCTGGACTATAATCCCTTACCTGACAGTTGATAAACAGCTTTCTTTAATTCCCTAGTGGTCTTGGTTTTATTTGTTGATACTAAGAATTAGCAATCTTAACAGGTTCTGCTGTTTACATCCTGATAAGATTAGAAGTGAATATTCAGAAATTGATAAATTATTGTGAGTTGATAGCTGCTAGAGAGCAGGTGATTTAGACTTATTGTAAATAGAATGCAGTGTAGTAATCTTATTTTTGGCATTTTTTTCTTGAATAACTATATAAATCCCTATTATTCAAATGCTTTTGAAACCAGCTCTTTTGTCTTCCTGCTGTGTTCTCAATAATTACGATAATAATAAAAATAATAATGTCAATAGCCAGTGCTTTGGCATGTTCAACAATAACTTTGAACATTTTGTTCTTACACTGTTATTTCCAATTGAAACACACCATACTGAGGAAAACTGACCTGGGTTCTATGGCTAAATCCCAAATGCATAAACTTTCCCCATTTTCCTTTTTTTTTTAAGTATGCCAAGGCTTCATTTATTTTATTTTTTTAAATTCATGTTTATTGTTAGACTTATTGATGTGACATCTGTTAGCAAAAATTACATAGGTTTCAGGCATACAATTCTACAGTGCATTGTCAACTTGTTGTATAATAAGTTCACCACCTAATGTGACTTCTCTTTCCATCACCTTATATTTAGCTTCCCCCCTCCTCTCCCACCCCCTCCCCTTTCTCCCCTCCCTATCCCACTCGTCCCCAAATAAACATTAAACTATTGATTGTGTCCATGGGTTATTTGTTTGTTCATTTCTTTTTTTCTTTGCTTTCAGTTTTATATTCCGCA
>PVJL010008674.1:5320-64655 GCA_004026885.1 Lyroderma lyra
AAAAAAAAAAAAAAAAAAAAAAAAAAAAAAAAAAAAAAAAAAAAAAAAAAAAAAAAAAAAAAAAAAAAAAAAAAAAAAAAAAAAAAAAAAAAAAAAAAGAAAATAACTTTATGGGGGTCACGGCGTTAGGAAGGTTGAGAACCCCTGCAGAGGGTTTTGAACCAAGAAGTGATATGAGCTACTTTATGATGTCACAATTTCATTCTGGTGGCTGTACTGGTAATAGACTGAAGGAGGATAATGGTGGAAGTAGGAAGACCAGTTAAGAAGCTATTGCAATTACCCAGGAGAGAGAATATGATGGCTTGGATTAGGATGATAGAAGTAGAGATTGTAAGTGGTCTTATGCTGGAAACACAGTATGTTAAAGGCAGAGCATTGTAAGTTGGCTTAGTGGATCAAATTGGGATATAATAGAGTGGAGACAAGGGTGACACCAAGATTTTACTTAAGGAAATGTAGGAATGGAATTGTAATTTACACTAATGAATAAGACTGAGGAAGAAGTAAATTTTAAAGGAAAGATCTGGAGTTCAGTTTGAATATACTAAGCTTTATACTATGCATATTAAATATTCAGGTAGAAATGAGTAAGCAATTGGATATATGGGTCTGGGGTTCAGGGAAGAAGTCCAGGCTAAAGATAAAAAGTTAGGATTCATCAATATGTAGTACATAAATACTGTACTACACATGAGACCACCAAGGAAGTGAGTATATACAAGAAAAAAGTCTACCTAGCTCTGGACACTCCAACATTTAGAAGTCAGGACATGGAAACCAGAAAAGGAGACTGAGGAGGACTCGTTAAAATTAGAAAGAAAACCAGAAGAGGGTGGATTCTAGAAATAAAATAAAGAAAATGTTTCTAGAAAAAGATAGTGCTCCTGAGAATTTACTATCAGACTTAACTATGTGTAAGTTATTGGTGACCTTGACAAGAGAAATTCTGATGGAATGTTGGGGGCATCGCCAGACTGGAAAATTTTAAGTGTGAGTTAGAGGAAAGGAAGTGGACACGGTGAGAGTGGACAAGACTTTTGAGGACTTTTGGAACAAAGAGGAGAAGGGAATAGGGTTGAAGTTGGAAAGGGATGTGGAGTCAGGGGAGGATGAGTTTTAAGATGGAAGAAATAGCAGCAGATGCGCGCGCGCGTGTGTGTGTGTGCGCGCGTGCGTGCGTGTGTGTGCATGCGCACTTACAGGAATGATCTAGTTTAGGGTTTCTCAAGTATTAACATTTTGGGCACGATAATTTTTTGTTGTGGAGGGCTGTCCTCTGCATTGTAAGATGTTTAGAAACGTCCCTGGCATTCTCTCCACTAGATGGCGGTAGAATTCCCCCATCTCCCCAGTTGTGACAAACTCAGGTTTTCTAGATGTTGCCCAAAGTTCCTTGAGGTGTGTGTGGGCTGGGGGATGAGGGTGGGGGTATGGGAAAAATCATTCCTGGTTGAAAACCACTGATTTAGTAGAAAATAATATTGGTGACGCAGGATAAAGAATGGGAGAAGAGCTGGACAATATCCTTCAGTTAGTAAGAAGGGATGGGATCTAGTGCACAAAAAAAGGGGTGAGTCTGCTGTTTCACAGACTGTGAAACGGAGAAAGCAGCGGGTATGAGCACAAATGCAGCTAGGTGGCTAAATGTAGTGGTAGGAACCTAAGGAAGAGCTCTTCTAGTGGTTTTTTGTTATCTCAGTAAAATAAGCAGAGTAAGCAGCTAAAAGCATGCACACGAAAGGAGGTGCTGGAGGCTTTAGGAGAATGGAAATCTGATTGGGAGGTTATCTAGGATAATGAAAGCCAAAATGGAGAAGTGTGTGGTTGCTGAACAGCTTTACCATTAAGCTGTAAAGACCCATTGAGGTTAGAGTTAGACTCCACACGGCTGAGTCAGTGTGGCAGAGGTGGGTTCAGCCCAACAGTTTGGAGAGCTTCTGTGCCTTCGAGGTGAGGGCACTCAAAGTTAGCCCTTTGTATTTTCAGTATGGAGTACAGTGCCTGCAAGGAATTCACAAGCAAGAAATGCTTTACTGACCCGAAAAATGCACTGGAATTTTGCTTATGAATTTGAATTAGAGTCAGGTACTACTCTGATTGGAAGAGTAGCTGAGGCGGAGTGCAGATCCTTGCTTGTCCATTTTTGGGCACTGTGGACTCCAAAATGGGATCAGATGAACAACATGATGGCAGAGTTAGCCAAAGAACACCCCCAAGATTAATTTGTTCCTGAAGTATCTAAAAATTATGAAATTAGTTATTTTCTGTTTTTCAAGAATTCTCAAAAAAATTGATGGATTAGAGGGTACACATGCCCCAGAGTTGACCAAAAAAGTTCAGCGACATGCATCTGTGGGCTTCTTCCCACCCAGTGCCGATGAGTGTCTTAAAGATAACCTCAGCCCTGCCTAAAGACGCTGGCCCCTGCATGCTGTTTGTGAAAGGGAGTCTGCAAGGAGTTCCCTGATGGTGTAGTGGCTTAAGGCTTCAGCGTTGGCGCTGTGAGCGCTGCGGCCTGGGTTCGATTCCCAGTCAGGGAGCTACCCACATACCAAAAAGCAAAAAAAAAAAAAAAAAAAAAAAGGGAGTCTGCAGGAGCCACGCTGTGGTTTCAGCAAGCAGATGGTAGAAATTTTTAACAAACACAATATTCAGCTTAGCAGTTTTGATACCTTCTCAGATGAAGAAGGTCATCAGGGCCTCACCACCTATTTCAATTGGTCCACCTAGTCCACCCTCTATTTCTGGAGAGCTTACAGGAGGACTTGATATAATTAAGGAGCTATTATAGAAGCACCCGAGAACGAGATACAATTTGCTTCAAAGCTCCCAAATTAGAGAAAAAGCTCAAAGTGCTGACAAATAAAGCTTCTGGGATGCTCTTTATTTAAGGAAATAAACAGGAAACTAAATGTGGATTTAGGAAACAAATTTTGGAAACACTAAATAGTACGGTGTTGAGTATGAGACATTTGATATATTGGAGGATGGAGAAATTCAACAAGGATTAAAAACTCACTCCAATTGGCCAACATTCCCTCAGCTGTATGTAAAAGGGGAGCTTATTGAAGGATTGGATATTGTTTAAGAATTGAAAGAAAATTATGAATTACTGCCTATACTGAAAAGAAAAAATCAATAAATGTTCAACTTGGTGCCCAACTGTTGCAAGAAATATTTAATCGCAGTGGGGCAATTCATGAGTTCATTGTCAGAAATGGACTAGGAGAAGAGAAATGCTTCTTCCCTAGTTCTACCAAAAATAGAATGCAATAAACATATTCAAATTCAATTAAAAATAATTGTGTAAAACAAAAAGTAGAGTCAGACTAATGAATTGTATCTTTTTCTGCAGTCACACTCAGGGATCTTTGCACACGGAATAAGCTGAGAGTTGGATATGAGCAGGGTAGTAGTCTTACTGAAAGAGTATCATGAAATGAAGGGGGCAAGGAAGTTGATAGTATACAAATGAATGATTATCATGAGCGACCATGAAATTTAAACTGAGTAGGGAGGGAAGTGAGAGCAGTGAAAGATGGTAGGATCATCAGTGAAATATAAGTCCCTATGGGATTGATAAATTGTTGGGCCATTAAAGAAAGTGAGCTGGCAATATAGGAGGTGAGAAAGTGAGATTCAAATTTAATTTATGGAGAGGTACATTTTTTGGGTAAGGTCTAGGGTATGACCATGGTAGTGGGTTTCAGGGTGGGGTGGGAAATGGAGTCACAAAGGCAGATGCACATCAGAGTATCAGAGTCCAGGGGATGAAGAGTGACAGAAAGACTTTATTGTAGTAACATACACACACAGTTACCAATTTCCACCCTACCTTGGATGATTAGCTTAAAATCTTTGTGATATTATTCTCCTTACTGGCGATCAATGTAGGGGTAGCCAAGAAGATGAAGGAAGGTCTGCTGGGGAACTTCTGGGAAATGTTTCCTTATTCCAAAGAAAGAGACAGTTCCTCTTCTTCCTCT
This sequence comes from Lyroderma lyra, assembly GCA_004026885.1. Taxonomy (NCBI): domain Eukaryota; kingdom Metazoa; phylum Chordata; class Mammalia; order Chiroptera; family Megadermatidae; genus Lyroderma; species Lyroderma lyra. The sequence continues at coordinate 9,310 of PVJL010008674.1, forward strand.
GGATTATGTGATGCTTGAAATTTTGTAGCCGTCTGTTTAATAGCCTGAAGATGAAGTTAACACTGAAGATGGTACAGAGAGGGAAAGAACATGAATTTTTTTAAAAATACTTTTTAAATTAGTTTCAGGTATACAAACCAACATAGTGATTAGACATATACCTCACAAAGTATTATATATAATATATATAATATACAATATAATATTGAGGTTACAATAATAACCTCAATAAGTCTACTATCCATCTGACACGGTACATAATATTAGAATATTGACTATATTTCCTATGCTGTACTTTATGTTCCATGACTATTTTTAAAATTATAGTTGATATGCAATATTTTATATTAGTTTCAAAACTGATTGTAAAATTGACTCATTCATTCAATAGCTACTTACTAAACATTTACTATGTGCCAGTCACAGTTGTAGGAACTTAGGATACAGCAGAGGAAAAAACAGACAAAAATTCCTGCCACCATGGAATTTATGTCCTATTCAGGTCAAATGCTATTTTTTCCAAGATGTCTGCCTGAATTTTCTCAATCATATTTAATATTTCCTTCTACTTTTATGGCTGTACCACTGTAATTCACTTATAGCCTGCTTCAAGTTAGGGGCATTGCTTCAGATGTCAAATATCTCCCTTACTTAGACCAAAGAGTTTCTAGGATCAGTGTCTCTGTTATTAATCTGTTCTCCAAACACAGAGATAGTTCAGAGCAAGTTCCACTGAGTATTTGTGGAATGAGCAAATGACTCCGTCTACAGTCCTAAAGGGGCAGTGCCACATGGTGGAGCTCTCACTACAGCCTCTTGAATTCATTTGGCGCAATTGGGACCCAACTTGGACTTGGGCAATCTGGAAGTTGTATAGAATGACATTTCTAATAAGTGATTATTACTAATAAGTGATAATAATAAAGTTCATTTATATGACTATGGGCATAATAGGAAATCAAAATCTGGATAATACTATTATGAAATTCAAATAACTGTCCAGTTTAATAAATGTAAATAATTTCATACTAGCAGTCACCTTGAAAACGGTTTTTACGGTAACTGCTAATATGAAAATATTTCTTTGGTTTCAAACTTAAACAACCCAATAACTGGGTCATATATGCATTAAAATATTTTATAAATTATTATAATTTAGGGGGAAAGACCTCTGACCTCTGATTTTCCTGAAAACAAAAGACAAAAACGAAGTACTGTAAAGATCCACAGCAATTGCTCCTATCGGATGTCAAATAGTTCCTGTTTTATTGCCACAGAGTCAACAGAGGGAGCCCCTGCTACAAAACTTAATAACATAATTTTCCTACAGAATTTTGGACATTGGTAAAAAGCCAATAAAAGATACAGAAAGAAATAGAAGAAATAGAATGGAAGAGTTCAAATATTAAACAAATGTGATTTTAAACTTTATTGGGAATCTAGAATCCCTCTTATGAAACTGGGTTTGGTGGATGATGTTAAGTTAAAGGTATTTCAAAATAGCATATGTGTGGTGGATTTTTTAAAGAGCACTTGACATACTGCCAGAGTAATCCTTTATCTCTGAAGTATGCAATTATATTACTCTTCTGCTTAAAACCCTCCAATGGCACTTTCATCACTCACATGGCAAATTCAAACTTATGCAGTTGTGACGATTAAAGAAGATAATATAAATTCTAGTTTTGTTAATCTTTTTTACTACTGTGTCTTTTATTATAGTGATCCTTCAGACTAGAGTGCTTTCTAAACTGCCCCATTCCTACTCTGGCGTTCATCTGATTAATTTCCTTCTTGTCCTGTAGGTTTCAGGATCCCAGAAGTCTTGCATCATTCACAGTCTGGGAGCTCTTCTGGTACTTACCACACTATATTGTAATAATCTGTTCACAACGGTGTCTCTCCCACCTTAGAACAGAGGGCAGATCTCATACATTTTTCTGCTTCTAATGCCCAGCAAGGGTGTGACCAATCATGCAGGTTTGCCTGGAACTGTTCGAGTCTTAGTACTGGCAGCTCTTTGTCTTTGGGACCTCATAGTTCCAGACAAACTGGACAGTTGATCACCCTGCTACAGGTCCTGATACATAATAACAGTTCAATCAATAAATGCATTTATCTAAACAATTATTATTATTATTATTATTATTATTATTTTATGTGGGTAGTTCCCTGGTTGGGAATCAAACCCAGGCCACAATGCTGACAGCACTGAAGCCTTAGCCACTACACCACCAGGGAACTCCCTAAACAAATTATCTTTGATGAGACACTTGCTTCTTGTGCTTAAATTTCTCCAACTATAACTAATTTAAACAAAATAATATCTAAGGTCCCTTTTAACTCTGCTATTTTAGAACTGGAGGTCACATTTATGGCCTACCTACATTAATCATTTTACCTTATCTATCCTAATGAAATCTTAACTAGGTACCACTCTATTTTCTTTCTTTTTTTTTCATTAAAGTTTTGTTGTTGTTGGGTTTTTTTTTTTAATTAAAAAAAAATTTTTTTTTTATGTGGGTGTTTCCTGGCTGGGAAACGAACCCAGGCTTCAGAGCAGCGTTGACAGCACCGAAGCCGAGCCACTACACCACCAGGGAACTCCCTCTATTTTCTTGAAAAAAAGCACTGCTGAAAATACACATGATAAATTAAATGAAAAGATATATATCTTGTGTGTATGGTATGATTCCAATTTTATAAAATATGTACATTTTTATGTTTTATAGAAGGAAAGGGTATAGAATTATGAATACTATGTATACTAAGGATAATTTTTCCCACTTTTTGAATTTTCAAAAATCTCTACAATGATGATAGGATTTTATAGTCAGCAAATAATACCTACAAGACACCAAAAGTTGGGAGTTCCCTGATGGTGTAGTGGCTTAAGGCTTCGTCGCTGGCGCTGTCAGCGCTGCAGCCTGGGTTCGATTCCCAGTCAGGGAGCCACCCATATACCAAAAAGCAAAAAAAAAAAAAAAAAAAAAAAAAAAAGACACCAAAAGTTAAGGTGATTGATTACATTTTCTTTAATACAGTACTTCTCAAACATTAATGTAGGTCTTGGATGGGCCTGTGATTCTGCATTTCTAACAAACTTCCAGAGGATGCCTGTGTTCTGGCCAATGGACCACATTTTGAGTAGTAGGCATTACTGTATATGAATTCTAATCCACATTTGACTATTAATTACAAAAATTTTAACCATCTGTGCCTTAGCTAGTACTTTCCAAAATGATACACTAGAAATATAGGAGGTTTTTCCATAATTCTACTTTCTGAGAGCTGAGGAGATCAATACTTTAGGAAGCTTTGTAAATGCTCTGAGGTATAGTGGTTGGGAATCCTGCCTTAGAATCAGCTGTCTTTTGCAAATAGGAAGTCAAATGCAACAAAATATACTAGACCAACCAAAATACCAAACGCTATGGTTGCCACGTTACTCAAAATAGATTAACTGCTCTCTCTGCTCTGCCCTTCACAGAGGTCCTAGTAGAGTTGTATTCCACAAACATTGTTTGAATGAAGAGATATGTTTAATTATATAATAATAGCTAATGTTTGGATAATTTCTGTATACTTAAAGCACTGACTCTCAAGTTTCAGTGTGTATGTGTGTGTGTGTGTCATACTTATCAGGGGAAGTAGCTGAAATGTAGATTCCTAGACTGTACTTTTAGAAATTCTGATTCTGGGCGGTGGAGTTCAAGAATCTGTATTTTTAACAGGCATCTGGATGTAGGTGTCTTTGGACCAAATGCTGAGCAATACTGGTTTTAAACACAAACACACAAAAAATACCACAATCTACAGTAAGAAATACATTGTACAACATGATCTAGTTCACACACATTTATATACATATATCTGAAACAAACCTTTCACAAAACAAAGTATGTGTCATACCTACTACGTGTCATACAGTCTGATAGTTTCTATTTTATTCATTTCATTACAAAAACATTGCCCACAACTAACCACATTGATTTCATAACATTTCTCTCATTTAATTTTCACATCAATGCTGCAAAGTAAGCACTCTTAACTGTGTCTTATTTGGAAACTTTACTTTGGGGAGGATTAATGTGTCTAATGTTTCATGTCAAGTAAGTGGCAGTGGCAGAATTCAAATTCAGAATGCCTGGCCTTAAATCGCCCTGACCTGCCCTCACTGTGACAGACTTTAGAAAATGTTTAGCAACCTCCAACTATGGAATACATTCAGACAAACTCTGGTTTCCCTAGTTGAATCCAACTTGAAATTTCTAAGAGAAAAAGAATTCGACTCAAGTCTAGGTGTGAACTTTGATCCATTCTGCTGTAGTCAAGAGGATGCTGAGGTTGAGTTGCCTGGTGCAGTCACGACCATGTAACCACTGCAGCAAGGGGTGAATGTGGTGGGGTGTAATTTCAAAGAAAGGGCAAAGGGCTCTGCAGTCAATGAGAAACACATTTACTATACCTGTATTTCTCCTCATTCAAGAAGGAAGCTTTCTGTCTCCCTCTCCAGGTAAGTCCTCATTGCAGCATTAAACCAGGAGAACCTAGAATCATGTAAGCAAAGTCTCCTCCATCTCCCAACTGCCTGCCAACTCCTGTCCTCCTCACCTCTCTCAATGCAGAGCACAGATAGTTCTGGAAATTCTCAACTGAGGCAAAGGAGAAATGCCAAAATGAAAAGGGCATCTCCCTCAGTCTTTGTGACTGAGGACAGTGATCAACTTTCTGTGTCAATAAGCATCTTAGGAGATTCAACAGTAGCTGATGCATCCACATGTTTGAGGCTGTCACTCTTGTCCCATTCTTCCCTGGGTCCCAGAGCAGTTTTTGCCTAAGGTTCTGAAAACTTGACGTTGTTTATTAAATAATTCAAACCTTCCATCCAAAACACTATTTTGACATTTTGAAGAATGAACAATAAAATTTCTCTCAAAAGTTGTTGAATAAAAAAAGAAAAATAGAGGGTTCCCTGGTGGTGTAGTGGCTAGGCTGCAGCACTCTCACTGCCACGGCCTGGGTTCCATTTCCAGACAGGTTACTACCAAAAAAAAAAAAAAAAAAAAGAATTATTAGCATTCTTATAAAGTATTCGAAATAGAAAATTAATACAGCAGTTCTTACTCCTTTCTTCTATTAGTGTAGACACACACCTCTTAAGAACACCAGCTATCAAATTCCAATTATGCCAAGAAATGTAAGAACAAATAATTCAAAGGGTTACAAGTGGAATTTTGGTATATGGAATTTTTTTAAATTTTTAAAATTTTTTTTATTTTGTATGTGAGTAGTCCCCTGGCTGGGAATCGAACCCAGGCCACAGCATTGACAGCACCAAAGCCTTAGCCACTACACCACCAAGGAATTCCCGGTATATGGAATTTTTTTTATTTTTGTAGTATGTGGGTAGTTCCCAGGCTGGGAATCGAACCCAGGCCGCAGCTCTGACAGCGCCAGCGCCAAAGCCTTAAGCCACTACACCACCAGGGAACTCCAGGAATTTTTAAATGCTTAAATCCTTTTTTGATAAATCAAAGTGTATTTTCATCTAAATTCTTTGTTTTCTTCCCATCCCTGAAGAAGAGCAACAGTTTCTTTGATTAAAAGAACTATTTGAAGTATTAATACTTTTTAAGGTCAAAATTTGGGGAGTGCAGAGAAAAGAGCAGTCAATTCTAACTGTGGGTTGGGATGCGGTTGAAGTGCAATAAGATAGAAATCCGAGAGATGTTTAGGAATCGACCGTATCTTGATAGATGAATCAAACTCGGATAGGCAGTCACTGCAGCAAGGTCAGGAGCATCACACTGGGAACCATGAAAGTGATGCAGGACCAAGAGTCAGAATCCTCAGGTCTGCCCTTGGCTTGCTGCAGAATACTGGGAAAGTCACTGCCCAGCGCTGGGCTTCATTTCCTCAGTAAGTAAAGGGAGGTATTTGACTGGATGTTATCTGATGGTCTTGCTTGTCATACCAAGATCTGATAGCCTGTGTTCCCCTATATTATTTAATTGATTCAGCAAATTATTTATTGGCAGTGGAGATACAATGAGGTACAAAAGACTGTTTATTTTATTTATTTATTTATATATTTTATAACTGGTATGAGTGTTATCAGGTAACAAGGAGACCTGCCCAACTGAGAATGACAAATACTCTTGCTGGCATTTGAACTGAGGTATGAAGGTTGAGGAGGACATATCTCATTCCAGATAGAAGGAATAGCACTCACAAAGGGCCAGAGGCAAAGAGGACTGAGGGGCTAAAAGGAGCCTAGAGGCTCAGCAGTGGAACTGGGAATGGGACTGGTATGGGAATGGTAGCAGGGGCCTGATCACCAAGAGCCTTGCAAGTTATTGAAAGGACTTGGATCTTTATTTTTTTATTTTTATTATTTTTTTTTTGTATGGGGATAGTTCCCTGGCCGGGAATCGAACCTAGCCACAGCACTGACAGTGCCAGCGACGAAGCCTTAAGCCACTACACCACCAGGGAACTCCCTGGATCTTTATTTTAAGAGTAATGGGATGAGTGAAGAAAATGTGGTACATCCATTAAATGACATATTATTCAGCCATAAAAAAGAATGAAGTATTGATTCATGCTACAGTATGGATGAATCCTGAAACATTATGAACCTGGAAAACATTATGCTAAGGGAAAGATCACACACACATTGTATAATTTCATTTGTACTAAATGTCCAGCATAGGCAAATCCATAGAGACAGAAAGTAGATTAGCGATTGCCAGGGAATGGGAAAGGGAAAAATTGGGAGTCAGGGTTAACAGTGATAAAATCAAATCAGAGCTAGATAGTAAAGTGATAAAAACAGGTTTTATTCAGGAACTATAGGGGAAAAGAGATCTCAGTATAGGAATCGGCCCAATTTCGAGTACAGTATAAACAAGTACACATATATAGTGCCAGAGGAGTGTGGGGAGACAGTAGGTAGTAAATTACTAAGAGGAAACATCAGGGATGACAGGATTCTGGCTAAACTGACCTAACAAGATTCTTGCTGAAGGCAGGCCAGGTTGATCAGATATCACCTGGGGGATGGTAGGGTTGAGGAATTTGATCAGATACCAAGAGTGATCAGATTATCAAGGGTGGAAGGTTATCTCTAAACTGACTTAACAGGATTCTTGCTAGAACTGGGCTCCACAAGGACACAGACACTGAAACCCATGGTTGAGAAGAAGGTGTAGAGGACCCTGACTAAAATTTAGTCAAGGACAGAGTCTCTGTTACAAGAACAAGGTTTCTTTGGGTGAGGAGGGATGAAAATGTTCTGGAATTAGATTGTGATAGTTGCACAACTTTATGAATATACTAAACACCACTAAATTATATACTTCACAAGGGTTAATTTTATGGTATGTGAATTATCTCAATCTTTAAAAGGCAGAAAAGATTGTGATGATGACGGCACTATTCTGTGAAAATGCTAAACACCATTGAATTATACACTTTAAATGAGTGAATTGTGTGATATGTAAATTATATCTCAATGAAGCGATTTTAAAGTTAGTGTCATGTAGTTTAAAAATACAGTGGAAATGAAGGGCCGGTTTTTCCTGGGCCTATAAAACTTGTATGTAGAGGGCACTCTGGGATTGGATGAAATACTCTAAATTTGAAGTAGGGTGAAACAAAAGGCCCAACACAGGAAAAAAAGCAAACAAAACCCAACCCCTTTACATTGATGTCAATGAAGGAGAGCCCTGCAGCACGATGTTTGCAGTAAAAGATCACCTAGGGAGGTGCTAGTTGAGTATTCTTTTCCATAAGAAAGCGTCTGGTTCTCAGTACAATCCAGCCTCAGCCTCAGCCCTCTATCTTGACAGGAAGGCTTTTCTTAGTAGCCTCCTGGATAGTCACAGACTATCAAGGGTGAACTCCCTTATGAAAATTTTTGTTGTTATGTTTCAAAGTCTCTTGTTTGCTTAATTTCATAAGTTCAAATTTCTCATTTTATTTTTGTTGGTATAGCTTTTGTATATAAGTGGGTAAAAATAACACCAGCAAAGAGAGAAGCATGTTGGTAAAATCCTAATAAAAAAGGAGTGCTGCCAAGATAGGAACAAAGACTCTTTCGTGTTTTTAAATAGAAGAGCTAAAAAGTAAAAATCTAAAACTTAATAATTATTACCTCTTTGAACTTAGTAACCCTGCAAATGAAATGTAATTCCAAAAATTCAGGAGTTACAAAAATAATCAGCCTTAACAGTAAAAAAGACATCTTCAGCAGATTCAAAGAAAGGTAAATATTATAATATTTGATATACCTGTCTGAGAAGACATAAACTAGCTGCAAATTTCGGTCTCTTCAAGCATATTAGTTTCCTGGAATTTAGTTTGTGATTTTGTTTTGTTAAAGCATACAATGTCATTTACAGCTTAAATAAGCTAAATTTAGGAAAAGTGAAAGGGAAATAGTGTTTATTCTTTAAAATTAAAACTGTCTGCATCTTGAATTTAAAAATGTTTAATTTTGGGTATAGAAAATTTTTTTATTAATGTTCTATTGTTTTCTTTCCAAAACATCTTTCTCTGCTTAAAAATAGCCAATGGCACCTATTGCCTATAGAATCAAGTTCAAATTTTAGCTTGGCATTCAGAGCTCTCCACAACCTGGCTGCAATCTACTTTTCTAGTCTTAGCTCCTATTTTTCTGTCCCTCACCAGATGCCTGTTCCTGCTACTAAAGACGACTACTTAATCCCAAAACAAGCCCTGTGTTCCTCCTGCCTGTGTAATGCTAATCCTTCTGCCTGTTTTGCTCTTCTGGTCATCCATCAAGATTCAGATCAGGTTGCTTCTATTATACTATAGCTAGTTCTTATCTGAATCCCCCCCCCCCCCCCAGTCTATCTTTCATATAATTTCTAAGCCAACATTATTAAAACAATAGTTTTAATTTTTATCATCAGCTAATGACTGGGTCTTCTAGTTCAAGATGGTAGACCAAAAATTATGTTATAGATGTGAAAAATGCAGCATTCCTATATACTTCAGCATGGGTCTCTTAAAAATGAAGAGATTTGCCTATATTATCACAATAAAATTTAACATTGATACAAAATTATTATCTAACACATACTTCATATTCAAAGGTCCCCAATTGTCCTCATACTATTCTTTCTTTCTTTCTTTCTTTCTTTGGGGGCGGGGGTAGTTCCCTGGCTGGGAATCAGACCCAGGCCACAGTGTTGACAGCGCCGAAGCCTACCCACTACACCACCAGGGAACCACTTCATAATAGTTTTTATAGCTTGTGATATTGTCCTCATAACATTCTTTAATATGCGAGTGTGTGTGTGTGAGAGAGAGAATATCAGGATCCAGTCAAGTATCACATATTACATTTAATTGACATGTTCCTTTAGTCTTATTTAATAATGAACAATTTCCTAGCCTTTTATTGGCCTTTCACAACACTGGCATTTTTTTATTTTTACTGTAATTCTTCAATAGTATCAAAAACCCTAATTGTAAAATATCATTCATATATATTTTTTCTTTTCTTTTATAATTGTATATTTTTAAATTGCATTTGACATATAATATTATATTAATTTCAGGTGTACAACATAGTTAATAGACATTTATATAACCTATGAAGTCATCGTTGTGATAAATCTGGTAGCAATCTGACATGATACACAGTTATTACTATATTATTGACTGTCTTCCTTATGCTGTATTTTACATCCCCATAACTACTTCGCAGTGACAAATTTGTACTTCTTAATCCCTTCCCCTTTTTTCACCCACACCCCCAACCCTCCTCCCATTTGCCAACTCTCCAAATGTTTAGTGTATCTATGAATTTGTTTTTGTTTTATTTTCTTCTTTAGATTCCATGTACAAGTGAAATCAACTTGAATCTATCTTTTTCTGTCTGACACTCCACTTAGCACAATACCTCTATGTCTTTTGATTGGAGCTTTTAATCCATTTAAATTGAAAGTAATTGTTGAAAGATATGTAGCTATTGCCATTTTATTATTCTATATTCTGCCCCCCACCCCCCAGCTTCATCTTAAAGAAGTCCCTCTAACATTTCTTGTAATACTCGTTTGGTGGTAATGAACTCTAGCTTTTTCTTGTCTGCGAAGCTCTTTATCTGTCCTTCAATTTTGAATGATCGCCTTGCCAGATACAGTAATCTTGGTTGTAGATCTTTGCTTCTTATCATGTTGAATATTTTCTGCCAATTCCTTTTGGCTTGCAAAGTTTCTATTGGAAAATCAGCTGACAGTTGTACAGGAGCTCCCTTATATATTAGTTGCCTTTCTCTTGCTCCTTTTAGGATTTTCTCTTTGTCTTTAACTTCTGCCATTTTAATTATAATGTGTCTTGGTGTGGGCCTATTTGAGTTTATCTTGTTTGGGACTTTCTGTGCTTCCTGATTTTGTATGTCTATTTCCTTCACCAGGTTAGAGAAGTTTTCCATCATTATTTCTTCAAATAGCTTCTCATTCCCTTGCTGTCTTTCTTCTCCTTCTGGTACTCCTATAATGTGAATGTTGTTACACTTAATTTTGTCCCAGAGGAATCTTAAACTACCCCTATTTTTTTGGATTATTTTTTTTTCTTTTTGTTGTTCTGATGGGGGGGTTTTCTGCTATCTTGTTTTCCAAATCACTATTTGAGCCTCTGCTTCATTTAGTCTGATGATTCCTTCTATTTCATTTTTCATTTCAGTCATTGTATACTTTATTTCCTCCTGGTTCTTTTTTATGGTTTCTTTGTCCTTCTTTATGTTTGCTATCTTTTTGTTGAAAATTTCACCAAGTTCCTTGAGCACCTTTATGACCATTGTTTTGAGCTCTGTCTCTGATGGTTTGTTTGCCTCCATCTCGTTTAGTTCTTTTTCTGGAGTTTTTCTGCTGTTCTTTAATTTGGGATGTATTTCTTTGTTTCCTTATTTAGGATGCCTCTCTGTGTTTGTTTCTATGTATTAGGTAGATCTGCTACATCTCCCAGTATTCCTGAGTAGTCTTATGTACTAATAGTAGGTGCCCCCTGTGGGTCACCAGCACAGTCTCCCTGGTCACCTGAGCTTAGTGCTCCTGTAGATTCTGGTTTGGTGCCAATGTTGTGCCTGGAGCTACTTAGCAAAAGTCTCTGAGCACATTGAGGCCAGCTGCCGCCCACATGGGGCCTGTGAACTCCTCTGATAGTTTTCCAAAAATATTACAATATGAGTGGGGCTAGCTGCTAACTAGAGAAAGTGCCTCTTGCATTGGGGGAGTTAGGTGGGGTGGGGTTCCAGTGAGTCAGCAGGGTGAAGTGACCAGAGCTCATCAGACTGATCAGATTCAGATTTGGCCATGTGGGAAAAGGGCACAACACAGGAATGATGGCGCCCACCAACTGGCTGATCAGGAAGAGAATGCAACTCAGAGTGGCAACTGTCCTCCAGCCCTTGCCCCAAAGCCACACACCTCAGTCTGTCCCCTGTGTGCACCTCCAATGCCCCCAAGTCGCCATCTCTCTGCTGGAGTCTCAGGTAAGTGCCTACGAGTGACTAAGTTTGCGTGTGGGCCATTTAAGAGGGCTTCTGGGTTTTCTGCAGCCTTGCATCACTGGTCCCACCAAGATGGTCAGAATTTGCACTGTTTTTCACAGCTAGATGTTGTGGGGCTCCTCTTCCCAGCAACAGTACTCTGAGTTAAGGAGCCTGATGTGGGTGGGGCTGGGGTCTCTCATACTTCTGGGGAAAATCTGGCTGAGATATTCCCCCCTGATTCTCACTCACCACAGAGAGGTTTGGGGCTAGCTTGTTTTGCCACTGCCCCTTCTACCAGTCTCGACATGGCTTCTTCTTTGTATCCTTAGTTATAAAACTATCATTCAGCTAGACTTTGGATGGTTCTCCGGGTTGGTTGTTCTATAATTTAGTTGTAATTTTAATGTGTTCATGGGATGAAACAGGCACAGTGTTTATCTACTCCACCATCTTGGATCCTCTGACACTGCATTTTTTTTGAGAATCCAGGCCAGTTGTTTTGCAGAATATCCCTTAATTTGGATTTATTTTATTGTTTTCTCATTAAACCTGATTAAATTCAGGTTAATTTGTGGGAGAAGCGGGAGTTGTGTCCTTCTCAGTGCACATTATCAGGAGGCAAAAATGGTTCCATTTTTGGTGATACCAATTTGTTCACTTGGTTTGATTATGTATTTTTTTCATTGTAAAGTACTTTCTTTTTCTAATCTGTGGGTAAGGAAGTTGCAAATCTGTGATTTCCTAATTCTATCATTCTTTTTCCACTTATTAGTTGGCTTTCTATTATACACTTGATTTTAGCCAAAAGGCCAAGAAGCAATCTGCTTTCTATTCTTATCCCTTTTAAATTTTAAAACTATTATCAGTATGTATAACTCATGATTTCTTTTTAATCAATATGTTATAATGTATTATTAATTTTATCTCAGAAATTCTCTAATTTGACCAGTAGAAGCCTCTTCAAGCTAGCTTAGGTATCTTTTTGCATGGTCCCATCAATTTATGAGCACTTGCTTACTTTAGGCACAAGAAATGTTCTAGGTTCACTTTGTACTTTCCTAACCTCAGTCCTAGAATTAGCCATTTCTTCAAAGAATGTTGTTTTCTTTGAGTGGAGAATAGTTTTTAGAAACCAAGGTCTGGCCATTAACTGTATGAATAGTATGAATACAAAGTATTATAGGTATCAGCATAAATAAGTAAATATATACACATATAATACACATACATATAAATACTGATACTTCTAATTCCAACCCAATACCACATCACAGGGTTCCCCCTGCTCCCCAGGGTTCTACTCTGTATGACGATCAGCTAAGGCCCCCAAAAGGAAGTGATATTGGAATAAAATCAGAGTAATATTTAGGAGCCAGCCATGCAAAACTCGAGAAGGAGATCATTACAAGCAGAGGGAACAACAAGTCCAAAGGCCTAAGGCAGAAATAAGTGTGGTATGTTTGAGAAACAGAACAGTCAGGGTGGCTGGAATGTACTGAGCTACAGGGAAGTTGTTCAAATGAATTCAATCAGGTAGGAAGGAGTTGCCTCATGTAAAGCTGTAGAGGAGATGGGAAGGAGTCTGGAATTTATTTTAGTACAATAGAAAGGCATTGGAGGTTTTTGAGAAAGGGATTGCGGCAATCCAATTGTGTTTTAAAATACTACTCTGGACATTCATAGTGAATGAATTGTTCAAGGGCAAGAATAAAAGGCAGGAAGATAGTTAAGAGAATTGCAGAAATACAGACAAAATAAAATGATGACTTAAAGCAGCAAAGATTAATAGAAGAGAATAAATCTGAGATATATTTTGGAGGTAGAGTTCATTGGACTAATTCTGAATTCTCAAATGGTTATTATATATCTACTACGTGCTATGCATTGTGCTAAGCCCTGGGGATAGAAACATTAAGGAGACAAGTCCTACGTTTAAGGAGCTCATAATCCAGCAGGGGATTGATATGCAAAGAATTTTAATACAGTGTGATAAACACATAATAATAGAATTAATAATAATTGAATTCAGTACTTGGTAAAATGCAGGTACAAAGGAGGAAGAAATAAACTGTGCCTGAATGCCGGGAGTGGTTGCCCTCTGGTAACCACTCCATTGTTGTCTGTGTCTAATGAGTTTCTGTTTGTCTGTCTGTCTTGGTTTTTTGTTGTTGCTTTCAGTTTTATATCCCATGTATGAGTGAAATCATATGGTTATCAACTTTTTCTGTCTGACTTATTTTGCTTAGCATAATAATCTCAAGATTCATCCATGTTGTCACTATTGGCAGCATTTCATTTTTTCTTATGGCTGAACAATATTCCATTGCATATAGGTACCACAGCTTCTTGATCTAATTATCTACTGAAGGCCAATTCAATTGTTTCCATGTCTTGGCCACTGTGAGTAATGCTGCACTGAACAGAGGTGTACGTATATTTTTACAGAAAAATGTTTTCAGATTTTTTTTTTGGTAGATACCCAGAAGAGGGATTGCTGAATCATATGGTAATTCTATTCTTAATTTTTTGAGACACCTCCATACTGTTTTCCATAGTGGCTATACCAACTTACATTCCCACCAGCAGTGTTTGAGGGTTCCTTTTTCTTCATAGCCTGAAGTCATAGAATTTAATGCAACAGCTTTAGGAGAATTTTGTTTTGTTTCTTTACAGCTTTATTGAGGTATAATTTATAAAACTGTATATATTTAAAATGTATAGTGTGATGATTTGATCTATATATTGTGAAATATTTACCACAATCAAGTTAATTAACAGATCTATCACCTCACATAGTTACCTTTTGAGTGTATGTGGTAAGTATGCTTATCATCTACTCTCTTAGCAAATTTAAAGTATAAAATACAGTATTATTAACTAGTCACCATGGTGTACAATCGATCCTCAGAGCTTATTTATCTTTTAACTAAGTTTGTACCTATTTGACCAGCATCACTTTATTTCCCCTAACCCTCACTCCCTTGCAATCACTACTGTACTCTCTGTTTCTATTTGACTTTTTTTTTAAGATTCTAAATGATTCATAATGTCATTGAGTTCCTATGTTCTCTTACAGATGATTCAATTTCCTTAAAACAATTATTTTAAATTCTTTGTCAGGCAATTTGTTTATCTCCATTTTCGGGGGGTTGGTTATTGGAAAAGTATTGTGTCCCTTTGGTGGCATCATGTTTCCTTGATTTTTATGTTCCCTGAAGTCTTGCACTGCTGTCTTTGTATTTGAAGAAGTCACCTCCTCCAGTCTTTACTGTCTAGCTTTAGAAGAGAGATACCTTCATGTGTAAATCTGATTAGGAATTTTGAGGCTTTTAAAGACCTCTCCTATATACGTGTTTGCTCTGCACTTGCTTCCTTATGAGAAGGAATTCTTAAAATTGTATGCCTTCTCTCAATCCAGAAAAGACAGGCTGGGTTCTGAGAACTTCCCTTTTTTCCCCCTTGGGCAGTGCCCTAAAATGCTTTCTCTAATGCTGCAGAGTTGGGCTAGCTTTCTGTACTTGCTTGCTAACTGTCTACAAAGGCTAGCTCTCTGTGTCCATGGGAGCTTGTGCTGGAAGCCAGCCATGGCAGAAGGAAAGGGTTGTATGTGTATCAGCGGTATGGAGGAGATGCACAGACAGCTCAGGGTTCCCACGGGCCAGTTAGGGTGAGCTATCCCCTGTGTTTGGTGGGCAGCTTCCTGATAAGAGTCCACGGATCAGTTAGTAGGAAGAACTGTGGTTAGTAGTGTCCTTTTGGATATATTCTGAGCCTGGTGCTATGCTCCCAGCCTCTCCTAATCCCTCAGCTTTGCAGATCACCTCAGTAATCAGAGTGAAGTGGGCCTCTTGGAAAACATTCAGTGTAACTGAGGGAGGTGAGCACTCATATCCACTCACTTTCCCCTGTGGGTACAATCATGGGCTTTGGAGTTCTTCCTTGCACCAAGCCCTGACACTTTGGGGGAGAGGTGATATGGGCAAAGTGAAATCATTTTTTCATTTTTCTTACCCTCTTCAATGCATCTATTCTTGGACAGAATATATATATATATATTTTGCTTCAATGTGTGCTGGAAGTTCTTTGCTGGAATCCTGGACTACTGAAAAGGTACCCTCATTCCTAGGTGATTGCCAATATCGATGCTCTGGAGATGATGTTAGAAAACTCCTATTCTGCCATCTTTCTGATGTCACTCCCAGTATGCACAACCTCACAATTCTTATAAGCAAGCCTCAAAAGCATTTAAGTTATTCTAAGTACCTTAATTGCATGACAAAATCCAATACTATTTAAATAATTTTATATAATTCACCTGTAACAATGCAAAAATCACAATTATTTGTTTTCAAATAAGAAATTATCAAGCAATCAAAGAACCAGGAAATTGGAACTTATAATCAATAAAAAATTAATCAATAGAAATAGCACAGAAATTATACAGATGATGGTATTAACAAAGAATGTTAGAATTGCTATTACAAATATGCTTTATATGCTCAAAGAGTTAGAGGAAAACATGGATATAATGAGGAGACAGATAGAAGATATAAAAGAGACTCAAAAGTAGGCTGACCAGATGTACCATTTTAAATGGGACAGAAAACAACAGTACTTACTGTCCCATTTCAAATGGTATGTATGGTCACCCTACTGACACCTTGAATTTAGCCCAGTGAGACTAAGCTGACCATATGTACCATTTAAAATTCAGAAAAGCTGAGGGAGATATTCCACCCAGCCCTACCCATATTGAAATAAAATTGAAAATGTCAAAATATAAGGAAATGCTGTGATTTTTATTCAAAAATATATTGTGCTGAAGATTTCTTAAAGTATTTCTCCTGCATGTTGAAATATATTTATATTTTTATTATGTCCTTTGATGAGATACAAGGAGTTAAGTTTAATTAATGTTCATGATATCATTCTAGTTCTTCCTGTAATTTTGTTTCTAGACATAAAAATCAGCAAGGGAAGTAGGACCACACTATGGTAAAGAACAAAAACAGCAATATTAGTATGGACATGTTAAGAAACTCAGAAGCTTGGTGATTCAGTTTGAACTTTACATGATTTCAGTATATACAAAGTTTTAAAAGAAAAAGTCATTCAATATCATGTTGAAGGTTTTGTATTTCAACCTCTGTATTTCTTTGTGAAAATATTTCCTCAATGCTGTCATCTTTTTGGTCATCATAAAGTGCATTTTCAGTACATTCTTCTAATGGAATGGTTGACAGGTATGAAAATACTTTTTCAATTAGAGGTTCCCTAAGAAAAGGCATTGGAGACCTCTTCACTAGAGAATCATCAGAAAACCAGTCCTCAGCTGCTTCAATACTTTGGCTGTAGCAAGAATCAGATCGTAATGTTGATAAGCTCATGGTAATACTGCTGCGATTTGTTGCTGAGCTAGTCTCTGAAGGGTCACGAATGACTGTTTTTGTTGCAAGGCAGAATTGATCTTTAGAATGATCTTTAATTGCTATAAAAGAAAATTAGATTTACTATGAATATTACATATTCATGAGCCAAATCTTAACTATAAAGACAATGTTTCCTTTAAAAATTTAGACTCTTTTTTAGGGTTATAATGGACAGGATGATGACAAAGTTAAAATTCTGAGTTGCTATTATCATCTGTACATCATCATCATATTTAACAACATCATCATCATCAATGTTAAATACGTAATTCGGAATTAGCAATATTTTCATGATAATCATGAGTAGAAAAGTCTATTCTAAAGAAAATTCAGCCTATTTTAACAGGAGAAGATTCTAAATAGGCTAGGAATTTTAGTTCTGGAATGTCCTTAAAATCAGAAGAGACGGATAGTTTCTTAACTTTTTGCAGCTAAACATTGCTTTATTTGAAAATAAATTAAAAATAATACATGCCTCCTTGAGTAGACACATTACAAAATGTTTGGTCTATAGTGGGAAGAGCCTATGAGGTGGCTTTATGCCAATAAAAGTAACAACTAGCATTCCTACAGTGCCTTACAATTTACAAAGCAGTTTGATAGACTTCCATATCTCATTTATTCTCTCAGTAATACTTCAAGGTCATTATTATTTGCCCCACTTTATGAAAGAGAAGACTGCGAATCAGAGAAGGGACTCACCACAGATCATATACAAAATGGACTTCAATCTAGATTTTTGTTACTCTTAAGTTTGATGCTTCGTCTAGTATATTACTTATGCTGACAGATGGTATTAAAAATTTTCAAGTTTTAGAAAAGATCACATTTATACAATATTCTAAAATATCTTTTATAATATTTTACATATTAACTTTTGATATTAAAGCTGTTTTAAATACCTTATTACATTTTATATTCAGTATTTCTAAAATTATGTAGGAGGATAATGTTTTGAAGCACTAAGACATATTAGCACTACCTAAAGGGTTAAAAATCATTCAGATCTCTTGACCCTCTGACATTACTATATGACATTGACTATATAATAACTTTGGGTATAAATTAGGGACAAAAACTAAAATTTTACATTTTAATTTAAGATCTGGCATTGCAAGTTTTGTTTTTAAAAAATACATGCCCATTCACATACTAGTAAATTAATGTTTCCCTTGAATTTTCATGATTTTTAAAAATACTTAGATAACATTTAGAAAAGTGTCTTGATTTTTTTTTTTTTTTTTTTTTTTTCCTTTTTGGTATGTGGGTAGTTCCCTGACTGGGAATCGAACCCAGGCCGCAGCACTGACAGCACCAGTGCCGAAGCCTTAAGCCACTACACCATCAGGGAACTCCCTTGATTTTTTAAAGATATAAATTGCTCTAAGTTGATTACAATTTCTTTTAATAAATGGTTGAGAAAAACTACCTTTTACATGTGCTGTTTCCTTTTTTCTTTGCTCCTCCTATATAAAAAAGTGAAAAAGGAATAGTTTTTATATAGTTTCTTTAATATGTTTGACTTATAAATTTATATATGATACATTTCAACATAACAAATTTTGATGGAATATTTTTTTTTCACAATATGAATTTATTTCCCCAAAATACATTGACAGAAAAGAAAAAGTGTTGAGGTATTTCTGGTTCAGAAAGACAGTCTCCAGGATAGAGAATGAAAGGGTGAAATAGAGTTCAAGGGGATTACTTCTCTGCATCCTCACTTAGAGTCACTGGATTAAAACTAGAGAGGGCTAAAAATGTAATTAGAATTCCCTACACTTACTCATTTTATTAACTAACAACAAGAAAATGAATTCTGGCTGAAGGCTTTTATAAAAATGCAACTATTGTTTTGAAGTAAATAAAACATTTGCTGAAACAATACATTCTAGACGTGTTGTGGGAAATATGGTGGTGTAGCAGTTCTCAACCTTCAGGGCATCAGAGTCACCTGGTGTGCTTGTTCAAAAGATGATTCTTGGGCATAATTGGAGACCCTACTGAAACGTTCTCTGGGAGTGGGGTGTGGGAGTATGTATTATAACAGACACTGCAAAGGGTTCTGATTCAGGTTTTTTCTTCGAGCACTAGAAAAACACTAAGTGCATAAAGTGTTTGGGATGGAACTAGTGAAGATGAGGCTGGGGAGATAGCATTTTCTCTTGTGTTCTAGGGGAACAGTGTTAGTACTCTGTGCTGATCTGCATTGTCCTGCTCTACCTAAATGACTTGCTTAGGGTATATATAAAAACATTAGCACTTTTTTCACAATCAACTTTACTTCTTTGCTACTTTCATCTTTTTAAAATATAAATGCCAGTACAGACTGCTGAACTTATGTTGAGCCTAGCTTTAGGACCAGTTTGTGACTCCTACATAAATTATATTAGAATATTGCTTCTCAGATAGCAATATGCCTATGAGGAGTTGGTTAAAAATGCATATTCTGACTCAGTAGGTCTAGAATGGGGTCTGAGATTCTGCATTTCTAATGGGGTTCCAGGTAATGCTAATATTGCTAGCCTGGGAACCACAGAGCCCTAGACTGATTAAAATTTTACGCAAACTAAGAAAATGACAAAATGGGCATTCTATTATAATGCTATATATAAATTGGTAGAATTTTTCTGGAGGGCAGTTTAACAAATACATTTCTAGAAATTTGTGTCCAGAAAATAGTTTTGGATTTGCGTAAATATTCAGTAGTATGCTCATCACAACATTGTTTAGCATTTTTAAAACTTATAACAAAATTCTAAAAAGAAAGAGTTGAATATATTTTGATACATAGATATTAATACAATGGATATTCTTTCAACTATTAAAAATGATGCTATAGTATCAGAAGTAAGGATTCCAAAAATATGGGCACAGATTAGAAAGACAGGAACAATCTTGAAGGAATGCACCTTGGTTAAATTTGGAGAAATTTAAGTAGCAAAGTAATTATAGTAATGGAATATAAACTGAACAAAATAGATATCCATGAGTCTATGCTGATAATAAACAAAATAAGGAAGAAGGAAGAGTGTCTTCCTTACAGTAGAAGCCAAATGACAAATGTGGATGAGAGTGGTAGAATTGGAAAAATCATCATTTTGCTATAGGTTTGTAAAGGCTTAGGCAAGAATAATTTCTATAGCTAGTAAGTAGAGTTTGATGAAAAAAAGGATATATATTAATATATGATTTTAAAATTTCACCATAGATTGTTTATTAATTGCTAAGGTAAAAACAGAAATAGTAACAGTTGCAGAAGAACAGACATCACCTTGTATAATTAACTCAACTCAGTAGTGAAGATTAGACAAACACTGTGTTTTTATTTTTTATTATTATTTTTTGTTTTGTCTGTAAGTTATTCTTATTAAATTTATTGGGGTGACATAAATTAATAAAAGTATAGGTTTCAAGTGTACAGTTCAATAATATATTGCCTGTATATTGCATTGTGTGTTCACCACCCAATGTGAATTTTCCTTCCATCACCATGTATTTGACACTCTTTACCCTCTTGTACCACCCGCCTTTACATTAAACTGTTATCTGTGTCTATAAGTTTTCATTTGTCTTGTTTGTTGCTTTCAGTTTTATATGCAATATGTGAGTGAAATCATAAGATTCTTGATTTTTTTCTATACAATGAAATATTACTCAGCAGTAAGAAAAAATGAAATACAGACATTTGTGACATGAATGGGTCTTTGAGATTATCATGCTAAGCCAAGTGAGTCACACTGTATGCATTTCGATGTGGTAAGCTGAATCTGATCACAAAGAAAAGCCAAACTGAACAACAGTCTATGGCTTGTATTCTTCAAAAATGACAATATTATGAAAGATAAAGAAAAATTTTAAATGTTTTGAACTGAATAATGATGAAAACAAAACAAAAATTTGGGGATGCAACAAAAGCAGTGCTTAGAGGAAAATTTGAATATTAAATGCTTATATTAGAAAAAAATAAAAGTCTAAGAATAATAAAATAAAAAACTCCTAGCAAGATTTATTTAGGAAAAGAGAATGCCAGCACTAAAGATTCTACAGATAGTAAAAGTGTAATGAGAGGATTCTATTAAAAACTTTATGCCAATAAACTTAGAGATAAAGTGGACAAATTCATTGAATAACATAAACTTCTAAAACATACAAAATAGAACATTTAAATAGCTCCATATCTATTAAAGGGACAAAATTCATAATCAGAATCTTTGTCTTGCAAAATACTCTAGACCTAGAAGACTTCTCTGGTAAATTCTAGAGAAAAGTTTTGAGAAAACAATATTACTAATTCTACACAAATGTTTTACAGAAAGTAGAAGAGCAGGAAACACTTTCCCATTGTTTTGTGACCTGAATAACTGTGATCTTAAAATCTAACAAAAATATTATAAGAAAATTATAGAATGATCTCTCTCATAAGCATAGATGCAAAAATTCTTTCTTTCTTTCTTTCTTCTTCTTCTTTTTTTTTTTTTTTTATGTGGGTAGTTCCCTGGCTGGGAATCGAACCCAGGCCACAGCGTTGATAGCACCGAAGCCTAGCCGCTACACCACCAGGGAACTCCCACAAAAAAATCTTTAAAATATATTAGTAAATCAAATCCAATGAAGTTTATTCTATGAATACGGGTTAGTTTAATATTTGAAATTCAATGTAATTCATATTTACAAAATAAAAGAGAAAACCCATGTGAAAATTTTCAAAAGATGAAGAAAACACGTTTAGCCAAATTCAGCACCCTTTCTTGATTAAAGAAACAAAAACAAAAACTTTTAGTAAACTAGGAATGAAAGGGAATTTCCTCAACCTGACAAAATGCATCTCCAAAATTCCCATGGCTAACTGACCACTTAATGGTGAAGAGCTGAATGTACTCTCTCTAAAGTTAGGAATATAAAAAGTATATCCACTCTCAACACGTCTATTCATCATTATGATAAAGCAATTTCACTCCTGTGTATTTATCCAAAGAAATCCAAAACACTAATTTGAAAAAATATATGCATTCCTATGTTTATTGCAGCATTATTCACAATAGCTAAGATATGGAAACAACCTAAATGCTCATCTATAGATGAATGAATAAAGAAATTATGTACATTTACACAATAAAGTATTACTCAGCCATAAACAGAATAAAATTTTACCATCTGCAACAACATGGATGGAACTAGAAATTACTATGCTAAGTGAAATAAGTTAGAACGAGAAAGACAAATACCAATATGATCTCACTTACAGGTGGAATCTAAAGAACATAGTAAATGAACAATCATGAACAATTAAAACTCATTGATATAGAGAACTGATGGTTGTTAGATGGAAGGGAGGATGAAGGGTGAAGGGATTGAGAAATACAAATTGGTAGTCACGAAATAGTCATGAAGTTGTGAAATACAGTATGGGGAATATAGTCATTAATATAAAAACTGGGGAGTTCCCTGATGGTGTAGTGGCTTAAGGCTTCGGCGTTGGTGCTGTCAGCGCTGCGGCCTGGGTTTGATTCCCAGTCAGGGAGCTGCCCACATACCAAAAAGCAAAAAAAAAAAACAAAACCCGAAAAAAATATAAAAACTGCATGGTGTCAGATGGTTATTAGACCCATTGGGGGAGCACTTCATAAATTATATAAATGCCCACCCACTATGCTGTACACCTGAAAATAATATAAAATAATATTGAATGTCAACTATTACTCTAATTCTATATATATATGGTCACAGGATGTACAGTATGGCATAAGGAATATAGTCAATGGTATTATAATGGTATTGTAATACCTTATTATGTAAGGTATCAGATTGGAAATAGACCTGTTGGGGTTGCCTGATATACATACAAATTTCCCCTCCAAACCCTTAGAATGTGTAATACCAAGAGTGAATGCAAATGTAAAGTATGGACTTTGGGTGATAATGGTGTATCAATATAGGTTCATCAATGCAGAAAATGTACAGCTCTGAATGTTGATAGGGAGGGTGAGGGCGCAATTGGCATATGGAAACTGTACTTCCACTCTGTTTTGCAATGATGTAAAACTGCTCAAAAAATAAAATCTATTAAGAAAAAACTATATTGAGATAATATTACAAATTCATCAGTTTGTCAAAAATTTAGGAACCTAAAAATACTGTGTTTTGAAGATGTGGGACAATCCTACCTAGCACTTATGTGCGCCTTGGGGGAATGTATATTGACACAGCTATTTTGGAAAACAATTTGGAATTATCTAATAATACTGAACATGCACATACCCTATAAGTCAGCAATTCCCCTATTAGGTATATCCCCTACAGAAATTTTCTTTGAAAACAACTGAAAATAACCCAAATGTCCACAACATAAAATTTGATATATTCATATAATGGAATGCAATATAGCAGTAAAAATAATGAACTATGGGTATATACCAACCTGGATGAGTCTCAGAAAGGTAATATTGTGCAAAAAGAAAACCATATATTAGAAATGGAGCCCCCAAACATGTAAAATCTAATACTATATTGTTAAAGGACCTATAACATTTGTGGTAAAACCATGAAGAAAAGCAAGGAAATGGTTAATTGCAATTACGGGATACCACAATTGAGGGGTGGGAGTGTGGGATATAAGCGATAAAGATTAGGGATACCTCAAAGATACGGTAATATCTTATTTCTTATTCTAGGTGGTGGGCATAAAAATTCCATTTATTATTCTTTAAATTGTGTGTATATTCTTTTGTGGATATGTTGTATTTCACAATAAAACTTTTTTTGGAAACAAAGCTCTAGATCTCTTTTCAACCATATTTTTTGTTATAATTTTTATCCTACTACTTGTCTGTTGTAGTAGGAGAGAAAGAGGTCAATACACAGGCAGAAACGGAGATGAAAAAAAGAGGGACAATATAAAAAAGAGTCCTTTATGTACTGAAACTGATTGTGGTTGAGGTCAACACTTTTATTCTTTTATACTATGTTTTCATACTGTTTTATATTATCTTTTCTTCTGAATTAGATTCCTTTCATCGACTATCAAGAGTCTTAAATAATGATTTGTGTATGCTTGTACATTATTTATCTCTATCTCTGGACTAGAAGCCTCATGAGAGCAGAGACTGTTGTCTGTCATTCACTACCAAATTTCCAATTGCCTAGAACAGTGCCTGGCACATAAGCACTTATTACATATTTGTTGGATGAAAAATAATCAATCTAATTAAAATTTAGTACTACTATATATGTACCTCTTCCATTATAGCACTTGTGAAATTTTTGTAATTATCCTTTTTGTATATTTCCACCGTTAGATATGAAGACACCATTATATCAATAGTACCTAACAAAATTCCTAGCATGTGATGGATACTCAGTAAATTCAATTAATATTAAATGCATACATAGAAACATTTTTTTCGGCAATGCTATCTATACTTCAAACTTTCCTTCCTTTGCAAGTCAGAGGTAATAATCTTTAGAGTTAAGTTGATTAAACCTGCCTGCTTACAACCCTCCCATAATAATACTAGTATACTTCTATGGTGCTATTAATTAATATTATGTGGCCAGACACTATTCTGAGTGCTTTTCATATACTAATTTATTTGATTCCCATAACAATTCAATGGAAATGAAATCATCCTCATTTTGCAGATGAGGATATTGAGACATGGAGAAGTTAAGTAATTTGCCTAAAATTACACAGCTAATAATGGCAGAGCCAGGATTCTAACCTCTAAAGTAGTGGTGGTCAACCTTTTGGCTTTCCTGGGCCACATTGGAAGAATTGCCTTGGGCCACACATAAAATACACTAATATTAATGACAGCTGACAAGCTAAAAAAAAAAAAGTCGCCAAAAATTCTCATAATGTTTTCAGAATTTTTTTTAAATCCATTTTTATTGTTAGACGTATTGGGGTGACATCTGTTAGCAAGGATTACATAGGTTTCAGGCATACAGTTCTACAGTGCATTGTCAACTTGATGTATAATAAGGTCACCACCTAATGTGACTTCTCTTTCCATCACCTTATATTTAGCTTCCCCCCCTCCTCTCCCACCCCCTCCCCTTTCTCCCCTCCCTAACCCATTCATCCCCAAATAAACACTAAACTATTGATTGTGTTTTAAGAATTTTTGTTGGGCCGCCTTCAAAGATGTCTTGTGCCACAGGTTGGACATGCCTGCTCCACAGTCTATGCTCTTGACCATAATCTCAAAATGCCTCTACTGGATCTGTAGAGCCTATGGGGTAAAATCCCAAATCCTTAAACTGCAAATGAGGTTTCTCACGATATCATCTCCAGGATCCTTTTCCACCACTTCCTTCTATAAACCCTAGGCTCCAAAGATTTTAACGTTTTCCAGAACGTGTTACTTCCTTTCATAGCTGCAAGTCTTTGAACATAGACTGTCCTTTGTTCTCTTTCCTCCTGGCAAACCTCTATTCATTTCTCAAAACCCAGCTAAAGATATCTTCTCTGTGAAGCCGTTTAAATTTATGCTTCCTTGTCTGCATTTCAATTCTGTGGCTCTTATGATGTTATGCTGTAATTTTTACTGTATGTTTTTTTTCACTACTAACTTTGGAATCATCTAAATTTGGACTCATGTCTTACTTGTTTATGTAGCCTCACTGCCAAAATTAGTGTCATCATATTTAAGGCACTCAAAAAAGGTTTGTTAAAGAAATGAAAAAACATTTAGTTCAACCTGAGTTCAATATTCAAGATATATAATGAAACTTGGACATCCTATCATGTCACTATTTATGTATTAACATTATAAGACCACTAAAGTATTTGTTTTGTTTAGCTATCATAGTTTTAAGTTTCTACTGGTCTCTTTGTTTTACTTTGTCCATATAGCACTGTTTTGACACATAACAAAAAGTTAATTATATGTCTGCCTTTCTCATTTGTGCTGTTAGTACCTTAGATGTAGGGTTTATAACTTCAATGGAGGGGCCCAGAGCTTGGAATATAATGAAGGTTTAATACACCTTGTTAATTGCATTTAATTTCAATTAGTTGGTTTGGTTAGATAATCTGGTTATAGCAGTATCCTCCTATCTCCAAATCTCTTCTATCTTATAGGCCTGGCAATTTTGTTTAGTTTCTCTTACATCATTTATCTTCATCCCTGTAACAATCCCAATATTAGGAATGTAGGTTCTCAGGCTAGAGTTAGAGAGAAGTAATTGTAGAAGGAGACATTTTCATTTAGTATTTCAGTTTCCTATAGTATAAATTCTAACTAGTTTGGGTAATTTAAATTTAGTTCATGTTATTGTCCCTCAGATTTAAAAATAACAGTGGATACTCATTCAAATTGAAAGACAACAATGCTAATCACATGGTATCATAAGAAATTATTTGAAAAGATGGCTATAAAATATTACAACTTTACCTGTAATTGGAATCTTCCAGTATGAAAATTTCGAGAAATAAAAACACATTGAGAATGAGGTTTAATCTTCTTTGATGATCTTTGCCTGCAACCCTCATCAGTTGCTTTGAATTTGGAATTTTGAAACAATTCTCTAAAAAATATTTTACAGAGAACATTATTAAGCATGAATACTAGAAACCAATAAAATTATTTTGTTTCCAATAGTTATATATAAGGGTTTTAAAAATCAAAATAAATATATTATTTATTTTTAAAAGCACAAATCAACATATATTCATTTCCTTCTCATGTTACTGATTTCATTATACCTATTTTATTCATCAAATGTAAATTAAGCTACTTCTTATACAGGTTAAATATTTCCAGTTTGAAGATTAACCATGAGTTTTTATACCCTTCTTTCTGGTTATAAGATAATTAATCAACTTTGATGTTAATTAGTCTTTTCATAAATTTGCCCTTATTTATTTATTTTTTGCTTTTACCTCTATTTATTGATTTAAAAATATTTATTAGCATCTACCAATGTGCCAGGGACTATGCTAGGTTCAATGGGATCTAAAAACAGGCAATGTCCCTGTCCATGGGAAGCTTAGTGCATAGTAACAAACAGGTAACAGTAACACGAATGTAAAATCAAAACAGGGCAAGTGCTAAGAAGTAGACATACTAACTAGATACTAAACTTACAGAAATATATGAATTACTCAGAAATGCTGAAAAGCAGGGATGAGTAAGCTACCAGGGAAAGATAGAGTACTCCTGCAGAGGGAGCCACACAAGCAGAAGTGTGTGGCATGTTCAAGGGATGGGGAAAAGTCCAGTATGTCTGGAGTTCAGAGAACAGTGGAGGTTGGTGTAAGGGAGGCTGTGCTAATAGGCTGAAGCTGGGACAGGCAAAGCTGTGTAGGCTATATTAAGGACTTCGAAAAAAATTTCATTCAAAAATGGAGTTAATTTGCTCCAACAAGACAATTTCCTTTTAGCCCCTGGTTTTCTACTGTGAAGACACACATATACGCGCATACATATTCAACACTGAGATGGAAAAAAAATCCTTCCTTTTAATACTTTCCACTCTGACTGAGGAAGTTTGACGTAGATGTATTCAATGGCCAATCAATATAATCATCCCCTGCATACATATTCAACTCCCTGATCCTGTCTGAGTTACTGTAACACTTGTCAAAACCACAATCTTTTAATGTTGGCCCTCCCAACATTGTACCTACTATGTGCCTGCACCCTTGCAGCTAAAACTGTTAGGAGGAAAACACTCAACCATTCAGACTTTAAATTTATGATCACTAATTTTAAGGGTCCCCTTAACGATTCCTGAAGATCATATTACAGTTCCCTGCTCCATTGATTCTCTTACCTTTCCAGATGACAACTTTATACCTTTTCATAAATTTGCCTTTAGTGGCAAGGAAATTAAATAAAATGTAACTCAATGGTCAATTTTATATTTAATAATATCACGGCAAAATGAAATAGAAAAAAACTGAATTGAAACTAATGACTTCGAAAGGAAGAGTACCTGTGATTTTTATTTACGCAACCACAAGCAATTTTGAGAGAGGGTTTAAAATAATAAAGCAGCAAGTAAAACCCCAGATGATCAAAGATAGTTAAGTATAAGGGAATATAGTTTCTAACAGTCATTTTAAACTTAATGATTTAAATAATGCTAATAGCCATTTCTTCTTTCAGAGGTGCTAGAAAATTTCCAAATTAATTTAAGAGTCTGTATTATATTACTCAATGAGGTATTAACAATTGGAATTAATTTATTCATGGACTTCAATTCACTTAATGACTATTTATTGAGTACTTACTATGTGTCAGGCATTGTCTTGGGTGTGGTATATATATATAGTGGCAAAGAACAAAAAGCATAGCCACTATCCTCATAGAACTGTCATGGCTCTCATAGAGCTTAAATACTAGCAAGGAAGACGGACATTAGTAAAATAATCATAAGAAAATGAAAAATTACAAGTGTGAAAAGTCTTATCAAGGAAAGCTACCTGGTATTGTGTACTATACGAGGGCTGTCCGGAAAGTATCCAGACATGTAATATGAAAAAAAAGGCATTTATGGTTAGATTTTTCTCTGGACAGACCTCACATAACAAAGGGAATTAATTTGAGGAAGGAATAATTGACTTCTGCATCTGAAGTCAGTAGTAGTTATTAGGTGGAGTGTGGTGGAAGAGAGATTTGGGAGTAAGAATATTCTAGTCAGAGAGAATATCAAGTCCCACAACCCAGCGACCAGATTAGAACAGAGTAGCAGAAGCACAGAAAGCAAAAAGGAAAGTGGGAGATGAAAATGGGGAGTCATGTTGTTTTGTCTTTATCCTAAAAGCAATGGGAAGTCCTTTATAATGTAGTGGGGATGGGGTGCAAGGGTGGGGTCATTTAATCAGATTTGCATTGGAAAATGTCTGGCTGAAGTGAGAAGAGAGTAAATGAGGGCAATAGTGAATGCAGGGGGTCAGTTATAACTGCAGGAGTCTATGTGGGAGATAATGGTAACTTAGATAACGTGGTGGCAGTGGTAATGGGGGGAAATGGGGAGATTTGAGCAATTAGGAGGTAAAATAAATAGAACTTGGTGATGGTTCAAATTTAGTGCAGTTGGGAAAGAGAAAGGGAAGTATCAAGTATGTCTTCCATCTTTAGAGGAAAAGAACTCGTCCTTGACCCCAAATTTTGCTCCAGCTACTACCCTATTTATCAACTCCCCTTTACACACACACACACACACACACACACACACATACACACACACACAAAAGCTTTTTGAAAGAAATGTCTATACATGTCTCAATTTTCTCCCCTCTTGTGTTTTACTCAAAGGTGAGCTTCTGAACCCACCCCTCCACCAAAACTCTTTAAGGCCATCAAGAACCTCATGTTGCCAAATCCAAAAATTATTTCTCTAATTCTCATCTTTCTCGACTTCTTAAACACCTTGAACATAACTGGTCATTGCCTCCTTCTTGGAACAGTTTTAATAATGTCATAATTTTTACTTCCTTGACACATCTCCGGAAGTTGTTAATTTTTCCTACTTTTTCACTAGATTTCCAAATGTTGGTAGAGTGAAGGGCACAGTCCTAGGTTCTTCTCTTTCAGCAATCACTCCCTGATTCGTCTGATCCAGCTCTATGACTTTAGATAACCTAAATCTTCAGCCCTGACTTCTCTCCTGAAGTTGATACATGTATATCGTATTTGAAATTTCCATTTGGATGTCTAATAGGCTTTCAAAATTACATCCAAAATACAACTTCTAGTTTATCATCATTGAGATGAGATAACTCTCATCATCTCATCTCACTCAGTTGCTCATGGTAAAAACGTAGGTATTAGCATTGATTCTGTCATTTCGCTTATCTTTCCTTACCTCATCCAATCCATCAACAAACTCTGCTAACTTCACCTGCAAAACATACCCAAATCCAACCCCTTCTTTTCATCTCCTCTACTTCCATATTAGTCCGAGACACTATCACCTCTCCCCAGGACTATGCAAAGCCTCCTAATTTATCTCTTTGCTTTCACCCTTGCTCCATAAAAATTCAGGCTTAACAAAGAAGAAAAATCTTTCAAAAAAATAAATCAGAACTCTCATACATTTCTAGTTGTAGTGTATAAACACTTTAGAAAACTGGCATTTCTTTTTTAAAAATTCTGGAATATAAAGTTGTTCTTAATTAAAGTATAGTTGACATACAATATTATATTAATTGGAGGTTACAACATCATGATTTGACATTTACATATCTTACAAAGTCATCACCATGAGAAGTAACTGTCACCATACAAAGTTATTATGATATTGACTATATTCCTTATGCTGTATGTTACATACCCATGACTTATTTATAACTATAAATTTGTACCTTTTAATCCTCTTCACCTTTTTTGCCCAACCCTCTGGCAGCTATCAGTTTGTTCTCTGTATCTATGAGCCTATTTGCTTTTGTTCATTTGTTTAGTTTTATTAGATTCTATATATATAAGTGAAATGATACAGTATTTGTCTTTCTCTGACTTATTTCACTTAGCATAATACCCTCTAGGTTCATTCATGTTGTCACAAATGGCAAGATTTCATTCTTTTTTATGGTTGAGCAATATTCTAGTGTGTGTGTGTGTGTGTGTGTGTGTGTGTGATCTTCTTAATTCAAAGTTAATAATATGATCTAGCAATTTGACTCTTAGGTATTTACCCAAGAGAAGTGGAACAAACTCAGGTATATTTATACAATGGAATATTACTCATCAATAAAAAGAATGAACTACAGATAAATGCAACAACATAAATGAACCTCAAAAATATTATGGTAAGTGAAAAAAGCAGACATACAATTACATTTATATGAAGTTCATGAATAGGAAAATTAATCTATGGTGATAAAAATCAGAAAAATTGCCTCTGGGTGGGACGTGGAGAGTTGATGCCTGGAGAGGGGCATGAGGGGACTTTACAGCGTGATGGAAAAGTTCTGTATCTTGGCTGGGATCGCAGCCAAATACATGAGAATGTGTTTGTTGAAAACCATCGTTATGCGTTTAAAATCTGTGCATATTTTTTGTGTGTAAATTATATCTCAAATTTTAAGAAGTGTTATAAAAATGTAACTCATCTACAGGTGACATTTTTGAGTCTTTAAAATGGTGAAAATGTTACTGCTATTTTCTGGGGCTATTATGAAGTCTATATGAGGTAATATATAAAGCTCTTAGAATAGTATGCAGTATTTAGTAAGCACTCAATGTTAGCTATTATGATGATGATAGTGGGTCATTCTCCTGCTTAAATCTTTCTGATAGCACAAATAACAAACTCCAAACTCCATATTTTACCCTTCACATTTCTATGAGGTCTGGACCCTATCTACCTCTTCAATTTCATCATTATTTTCCTCTCAGTAGTTTATTCACACTGACCTTTCTGTACTCAACAATACTAACATCATTCCCACTTGGGATTGGCGGGGACGGGGAGGGGGGTCTTTGAACTTGCTATCTCTTCAGCTTTAAAAGCTCTTCCACAATGTCTTCATATGTCTGTCTCCTTTTCACTCAAGTGTCAGGATAAACATTGCTCACTTGAAGAGACATTTCCTGACCACTTTGTTCATTATCTGTTTCCTCCCAGTGTCTCTGCAGGTGGATGAGACAGAACCTTGTCTGACTTGTTCACAGAACAGTGACAGGCACCCAATAAATATTTGTTGAAAGAATAAACAAGTGAATAATTTCTAGTTTCTGACTTGTGCAAGTGGATAGATAGTATGTATTCATTCTCTGAGAAAGGGAATGCTGGAAGAGTATGCGGGATGTTACAATTTATATTTTTTTAAACACCAGTTAAAACAAATACTGAACTGATTAAATAATTTAAAACACCAAAATTTAGGGTTGAAAGGAATGGAGGTGTCAAGTATCATTTTTTCTGTGTTGGAAAAAAGACTACATGTATCCCATACCAGAGCATTCTGTCAGCTCTTTTCTTAAGCATCTTCTTAAGAAAGGAAGTCTTCCTGTCAGTAATGTTTTTAACCTCTAAATTAGTAGAAAAAAATTTCTAGCCTTGTATTATCATTCAAATGTATGTCTTCTAGAAAACACAATAGATCTCATTATTTCTTAAAAACTTAATGCATGAAGATTGCTATTATACTACTTGGACAATTATACTACTAGGACTTTTCAGGCTAAAGCTTTCCTCCCCCAATCTAAGGGTCTATAACCAAATTTCAGATTACAGAATAAATACTATTTTAGTTATTTAAGTTTAATAACATTTAAAAAAGTCTTTCATTAGATTTTTAAAAGAAAAAAACATAAAATATTCTAATAAACCTTACCTTCGTTTGCAAATCAGGAACCACAAGGCTGATGCCAAAGCAAAGAAACCAATTCCCAAAGTAAAAGCACCAGCAGCCAGGAAATAGGTTAAGTGATTAAAAAAACCTATACAAATAAATTATAAAAGAATATATCATGCATTTTCTTCATTCTCTAGGTACAATTAAATGATATAACATTTGAAATGATACTACACAGAATAGTATTAAGACATTAACTAGGAAGTTGGGAAACCTGGTTTCTGCTCCTGTGTAATTCTAATATATTTCAAGACCCTGAGTTTGAGAGTCACACAGGGCCTCCTGCTGATTGGAGACCAGGGTGCATTTTTCTGACCCTGTCAGGATTTGAAACCTAGGTTTTGTTTGTTTTTATATAGCTGTCACTTCCTTTTTTCTTATCTAGTTTTTCCCTTTCCTAGTCCAGCTGTGAATTCTTTTTCTTTTTCCAGTATCATTCTTTGCAGTCCTCCAACATTGTAAGATTTTAATTATCCATCACTACAAGGAGGTAGATGAGTGTAATAAAGAACCAGTATGATGAATTTTTTAAAATCTTAGACATTTTAAAATATTTTATCTATACTTTATCTCAAGAACAGTAAAAGATCATAGCTAAAGTTAAAAGCAACATAAAATAATAGCATATCACAACTTAATAACTGGGAAAGCCTATAGGTATTATATGTTGTAACTCTAATTTTACAGATGTTAAAACTGAGGCCCAGGTAAGAGAAGTAACTGAAATGAGGTTAGGTAGCAAATTAAGCCAGTCCTCTGTTTTTTTCTATTATCTTAATACCAATAATCTTAATACTGGAAGGTATTAAAAAGAATTAGGAATAAAGGTCATTGTAATCAGATTGGTCAAGTATTCATTAAGATTCTGAAATCTGCTACTTAAGCATAAAGGATGCTGTAGAAAGCTTTCGCAGAAGGCTGTATAGAATTTGAAGGGCCTTAAAACAAGGTAAGAGTATATTATTTGGAAAAATAGGGCTTAAAAGTTTAAAACGAATACAAGATCTTGATATGTAAACATATTATAAGTTCCACTGAGGATATGACATAATAAAGACTTTGTTCTCATACTGTCATTGTTTCCTAAGTAATTTTCAGCTTTCATGATGGTGCCTTTCAAATCTTAATTTTCTTTGGGTTCAGAAATGTCTATATTTGGGAATTAGTTAATGGTACCAAAAAAGTGATATGAGACTATTTACTTAGATACTATAGGTCTTCTTGTAGCACTTTCTCCATTGTTATCACTGTTTAAAGCCCACCTAGTTTTCTCCTCCTGAAGATCTGTTCTCCTCTTTATCATTTTATTTTAAATTCTCCATTAAAGAAGAAAATAGGTATGATTAGAAAACCATTTCAGTCCCTGGTTTAAATGGGTCATTTATGTCTCAGGTGAATTCCAGTGAGGTATAAAGAATCTGACCATTTCCAAACCACTTTACCAAACGAAAGACAAACTACATTATTTGTTAAGTACCTTCAACAAGTTGTAATTTCTCTCTAAATCATTCTGTAAAATGAAAAGGCTTGACTCTGAGATCATTAAGATCTCTTCTCATTTTGAAGGTTTAGTCAATATATATTATAAAGAAACATTATATACAAAGAGAGCATTTTTACTTTCTTGACTCTGCACTTAAGTATCCTACCCAAAGGAAGGACTCTTCACTTTCCGAAGTCTCTATCATATCACCCTGTTTCTTTGCTTTTAATAATTACTATTATAAATAATCATCTTTACTTATTGGTTTATTGTAATCGCCTCTTTTTCTTTACTAGAAGATGTCTTTTCACTAGAGTGTTCTCAGAGTTTAGACTGGTGACTGGTTACTCAAGAAATGATTGAATAATCAAGGAACAAATGATAAGCACTGTGCTAGATGCTAGTATTACAAAGATGAATAATATAAGTATGTTGTTTAGTAGGAAGGTCATGCATGTGAAAAAGAATAAATACAATTAGAAAGCATTTTAGATATTATAAGAGAAGAAATAAATACAAAATGCAGACACAGGAAGATCTATAAAATGTAGGGGAAATTAAAAAAAAAAGGCTTCAAAGTTTAGTTAAACATTATTTGAAAACTTTCTATTGCCAAAACCCTGCCAAAAATTGTGATTCAAATAGTAATATAAGTAACACATGATCATCGGGTTTACATTCTGCAGGGGACAAGACATTTAAATGTATATATTCATTAAAATATTCTAAGTTCTTCATGAAAGCCAAAAATTAAAGGAAAATGAACAAAAAATATTCTAAGTTCTATGATAATGATTTGTTGACAGTGCTAAGACAACAGAGGCAGTTGGACCAAGTGCAGGAAGTTTCCTAAAGATAACATCTGAGATGAATTACAGAATAAGAGATAGCTAGCCAAAGAGATTGACTTAAACAAGGTTATAACTCTTCCATCTTAAACAAAAATCTCTTTTTCTCACAAATCTCTCCAGCTTACAATTGATCCTTTTCTTACCATTTGCAGCCAAAATTCTTAAAATGAGAATGTCTACCTCTTCACAACTTCTACTGCCAAGGTCATTAATAACTCCATTGACACAAAATCAAAAGGTCACTATTGACCACTCTCTCTCACCTTGGCATCAGTAACCTAAATTCACCTGGTTTTCCTCCTTTCCCTCTATCTATACCTTTATTGCCTTTGTAGGTCCCTCTTCCTCTGCTCATCTAGGTATAGATATAAATATAGCCTTTATCTAGATCTAGGTAGGTATGTTAAAGGCTATATGAATAGATAGATATACAAAGGATATTAATAGATATAGATATACATATTCATATAGATTATTACATATAAGGGCTATCTGGAAAGTATCCAGCCATGTAATATGAAAAATAGAGGGATTGATGGCTGGATTTTTTTCTGGACAGCCCTTGTGTATCTTTAACCAGAATTACTAGGTATTTGTACCAGGAGTGTTTTCAGGTTATATTTTGCAAATATTACAGAACTACAGGTCCTGTTTTATTTTTTGAGTATTTGCAAGTTATCTATTTATTACATTTTTAGGATTTTTCCAGATTTCAGTCTCAGGTTTATTCCAATTTGACAAACATCGCACCAAATATATGCGAGATATTGTTTCAGGCACAAATCCAGGAGTTAAAAATCAGTTTAAATAAGAATGAATCCTTGCCCTGAAGATTTGAAAATCTATAATGACATGTAAGCAGGGCTCATACGCAACAAGTATAAAAAGTTGACAATAATGATTTTTTTAGTTTGTGTCTGCTCTGATTGGATATAATACTAAACTTCCAAACTTGAAATAGTTACTTATTATGTTGACTGAATTTTAATGTTCTTATTTGAAAAATGGGAGTCATTTTCTATCTCACAGAATTAGAATAAGAAATAAATAAGATAATGTTGACAGGAATTAGTAACATAAATGGGAAGACATCTCAAATTTAACATGCATATTATCAGGCCATAATGCAAGACTGAACAGTTTTACAGAATCATTATTGAACATACCATATTCACTGACAATAATGCAACTGGTTTTGGAATTAATAGCATAATATATGAGGGCTGTCAGAAAGTATCCAGACATGTAATATGAAAAAACACAGCCATTTATGGCTGAATTTTTCCTGGGCAGCCCTCGTATATACCCTAAAGATCCCTAACTTGTGAAAATTTAAAATCATACTATAAATAACTCATTAAAGAAGAAATCAATGGGAATTTGAAAATACACAGAACTAGCCAATAATGAAAGCAATCTGTATAAATACTTGCAGCAACAAAACTAGAGCTGAATTCAAGGGAAATGTATGATTCTAAATGTAGATATTAGAAAAGAAACCTTAAAAATAATGAGCTTTTCAAACTATAGATTGAAAAGAATGAGGAAAATAAGCCCAAATAATATAGAGGAAAGAAATAAAGAATAAATAGTAGTGAAATAAAAATTAAGATTTTTGGTAAAGACTAATAAGATTGACAAATCCTTAGTAAGATTAGTCAAATAAAAAAAGAAGGCACAAGTAAACAACATAAAAAATGAAGAATGAACATAATTATAGCTATAGCAGATATTAAAATAAGAAAATACTTTCAACAGATTTATGCTATTATTTTAAAACTTATACTAAATTATATATACCTAAAAAATGACTTAACAATGACTCAAGAAGTAATAGAAAACCTAAAGGAACACAGATTCCTTCAATTGAATTTGTAGTTACAAAATTTCCCCCAAAGAAAACAACAGGCCCCAATAAGTTTACAATTTCTACTATATACCCATGCTTCAAGTATTTCTTATCTTATACAAACTCTTCCAGAAAATAGAAGGAGATTGCTGGCTGTTTGTCCAAACACATTTTCTTCTTCTTCCCAGGCAAAAAGCTGGACTACATGTCCCAGCTTCCCCTACTCATACCATTAGATGAAGCCATGTGACTGAGTTCTAACCAACAGAATGTGAGTAGAAGTGATGTCATAAAAAGCTCCCAAGCACCTTTCTTCATGTTCTCTCTCCCTTTAGGCTTGACTGGGATGGAGATGATCCCCAGGGAACTTGGAAAGCCTTGTGTCATCATGAATACAATTGACATTTACAGAACCCTCAACCCAAATAAAATGAAAACACATCAAATGAAATTTTATGAGACGCTACTGAAGCAGTACTTAGGGGGGGAAATCTATAGGAAAAAACTGCAATATTACAGAAAATGTGTGAATAATCCTAGAAACTAGAATAAGTAGAGCAAATTAAGCCCTAAGTAAACAAAAGAGAAAAATATTGAAACCAATGAACAACCAGTGAAATAGAAAACAGAAAAACAATAGGGAAATTCAATAAAACCAAAAACCAGTATTTGAGATTTATAAAATTGATAATCTTCTAGCTAGACTGATCAATAAAAAGAAAGAGGGCCCAGAAACACACAGAGAAGATGGGGGCATAAATAGAGCGAGCCAAGGAGTGCCAAGGATTGCCAGCAGAAACTAGGAGAGAGGTGTGGAGTGGATTCTCCTTCATAGCCTCCAGAAGGATCAAATCCTGTTACACCTTGACTTCAGACTTTTGGCATCTGGAACTATGAAAAGCAAATTTGTTATTTTGAGAAACCAATATGTTATGGCAACCTTAGAAAAATGTATACATTTCTGCTTAAGTAAAAGAGAAAAAAGAAAAAAAAGCACAAATTACCAAAATCAGAAATGATAGAGGTGACATTACTATAAATTTTACACATATTATGAACAGTTTTATGCTAATAAATTTAACAACTTACATGAAATGGAAAAATTCCTTAAAAGACATAAATTTCCAAAGCTTATTCAAGAAACACATAACATAGACATGTATCTACTAAAGACATTAACGTTGTAGCTGAAATTCTCCCTACAAAGAAAACTCCATGTCCAGGTGGCTTCACTGGCAAATTCTACCAAACATTTAAGGAGAAAAATAATATCAATTCTACACAAGTGCTTTCAAAAATCTGAAGACAAGAGAATACTTTTCAATTCATCCAATAAGGTCAACATTACCTGATACCAAAAGCAAGCAAGAGCAAGAGTGAGAGAAAGAGAAAATTCTAAATTAAACATAGATGTAAAATGCATCTCTTATGCATCATGAACACACATGCAAAAATTTTAAACATTATGTTAACAAATTGAATACACCATATGAAAAGGATAATACATCATGACAAAGTGGGGTTTATCCCAAGGATACAGGGTTGGTTTCGCATTTTAAAACCAATCAGTGCAATTCACCGTTATTAATAACTTTGAAAATAAAATCCACATGATCAATATGAATCTGTATCAATTGACATGGAAAAAGTAGATACAATACAACACCCATTCCTGATTTTAAAAAACAAAAAACTCTCAGCAAACTAGGATTGAAGGGAAAGTTTATCCTAGTTATCAGGTTGCTCAACCTGATAAAGACAATTTACAAAAAACAAATCAGACTTAATGGTAAAGACCGAATGCTTTCGTTCCAAAATCAAGAACAATATAGAGATGTACTTTCCCACAACTTTTACTCAACACTACACTAAAGGTTCTAGACAGTGCAACCAGGCACAAAAAGAAATCAAAGGTAACTAGATTCAAAAAAGAAATAAATGTTTATATTTTAAGTGTTATGGTCTGGATGTTTTTGTGCCCCCAAATTCATGTTGAAATGCTAAAGCCCAGTGCAGTATTGATATTCAATGAGTATTAGTGGGTGGGACTTTCAGGAGGTGCTTAGGTCTTAAGACTGGAGCCCTCATGAATGGTATTAGTGTTCTTAAGAAAAAAGATCCCACAGAGCTCCTTAGTCCTTTCCACCATCTGAGGACACAGAAAAAAACAAGAAGAGATCTCTTCAGACACAAAACTTGACCATTAGTACCCTGATCTCAGACTTCTAGCCACCAAAACTGTGAGAAATACATTTCAGTTGTTTATAAGCCACCCAATTTGAGGTATTTTATTACAGCAGCTGGAACATGAGAACAGAGAACATGATCATCAGTGTTGAAAACCCTATTAGAACAATTAAGTGAGTTTAACAAGATTGCAGGATACAAGATCAATGTCCAAAATAAAACAAACAAACACAACTGTCTTCTGAAACTGTCAAACTCCTAGGAGAAAGCAGGAAAAAACCTTTATGACATTAGTTTTGGCAATTCTTTTTTTTTTTTTGTATGTGGGTAGTTCCCTGCCTGGGAATTGAACCCAGGCCGCAGCACTGACAGTGCCAGCGCCAAAGCCTTAAGCCACTACACCACCAGGAACTCCCCTTGGCAATTCTTTCATGAATGTGACACCAAAAGCAAAAATAGACAAGTGGGACTATATTAAACTAAAAAATCTTCTGCACAGCAAAGAAAACAATCAACAGAGTAAAAAGGCAACATACATAATGGAAAAAATACAATATATGCAAACCATAAGGGGTTAATTTCCAAAATATAAAAGCTAAACCCAATAGTAAAAAAACTAATAACCCAATTTTAAAAATTGGCTAAAGACTTGAATAGACATTTCTCGAAAGAAGGCATGCATACAAACGGTCAACAGGCATATAAAAAAATGTTCAATATCACTATCCATTAGGGTAATGCAAATCAAAACCACAACTCACACCTGTCAGGATGGACACTATAAAGAAAGATTTTAAGTGTTGTCAAAAATGTGGAGAAACAAACTCTTGTACACTGTTGGTGGGAATGCAAAATGGTCCAGTTACTATGGAAAACAGTGTGGAGATACCTCAAAAAATTAAAATTACAGCAACCATATAATCCAGCAAGTTCATTACATCTACCTCATGAGGGTTTGTGATGATTAAATTATCTAATAAATGAA
Source organism: Lyroderma lyra (assembly GCA_004026885.1). Lineage (NCBI taxonomy): Eukaryota > Metazoa > Chordata > Mammalia > Chiroptera > Megadermatidae > Lyroderma > Lyroderma lyra. The sequence goes on from PVJL010008674.1 coordinate 48,928, forward strand.
AAACATATTAGAAGCTAGAAAACTCTATCAAATATGTTACTCATTTAGTGAGAGAAGTCAACCTTAATTTTCAAAACAGATCCTATACTTTATTATTTATATATCTATTATAGAAAACATACTTCTTTTTCTTTAATAAAGAATAAATGACTTTGTATCCTTGTCAGATGGTTATCTTAAAGTGACTTGTATTTGGCTCCTCACAAAGTCTTTAAATGAAACTTGAAATACTCAGAAAAACTTGAAATAGTAGAAATATATCATGAAATATTACTCATAATAAGTGGTACTATTAGAAAACATATCTAAGCCACAATAGATTAGTGCTTCTATGGAAATGCCTTTAATTTAATGTCATATTTTAATATTACATCTTTATATTTTAGCAAGGATATAATAAAGAAATGTTATATAGAGAATAATTATACATTAACTGTATTATCCATCATATAATCTTGTGTCCCTTATATAAGACTTCTATGATAAACTTCTTTTAGAATTTAATATCAAGAAACATTCTTTTCATACCAACTGACTTTGAATTCATTTGTCAGATAATAAGAATCACATTCCCAGTGTTTCTTTGCCTTTAATACTAGAAAGTTCAAACTAAAATTTATGCTTGAGTATGGAAATTATGTTAACTCAAATTTTAAATTGATGACTTTTCCATTTTTCCTTCTAATTCTTATCTTTTATATCTTTATCAGTTCTATTATATGTGACTTCTACTGAAAGCTACTTAAATACTTTCTGAAAGTAAGCAAGGTACACATTTAAAAATTTTGCTGGAACTTTGTTAGTACTTCAAAGGAAAGGGCCACGTATTGTTCATTCTTGTGTCCCTTGACATTTCTTTTAAATTTATACTTAAATTTTGCTTGTAGCATAGCATACAGCAGGGATTTAATTATGAATGTCTCATACTACCATTTGAAGAACTGCTACACAATGGGAGTGGGATTCATTAATTCCAGGGTTATTTACTGAGCAGTACCTGTGTCAGACACTGTTCTAAAGCCAATGATACTATAATGAACACTTAAGAAGAGGGTCCTGGGCTCCTATTTTAGTGGAAGGGGACAAGTAATAAACACAGAAGCAAATAAGATACACATAAGCAAATAAGAATAAAATAAGCAAATAAACACTTTAGCAAATAAGATAGTGACAAAGATCTTGAAAAAAATCACTTAATATCCAGATGCAGGTTGAAAAGGATACCTCAAGATAATGTGTATTTTCATACTATCAACCATGAAAAGATCTGAATTGTCCATTTGAAAGGGATACTGCCTGTATTAGTCACCAATTCAATCACTGGGAGCATTTTTTTTTACAGTGCTAAGGAGTCTTGTTCAAGATTGTGGAAGTACCGCCATACTGTGGCACATATTAATAAAACTGAAAGCAACAAACAAACAAGACAAACTAAAAATCATAGGAAAAGACAACAGTTTAGTGGTTACCAGAGGGTAAGGGGAGAGGGATGGTGGTATAAGAGGGAAAAGGGGGTCAAATATATGGTGATGGAAGGAGTTGTGTGCACAATGCAATATATAGATGATGTATTACAGAAACATATACTTGGGGGTTCCCTGGTGGTGTAGTGGCTAGGCTTCCACACCCTCAACACTGCAGCCTGGGTTTGATTCCCAGCCAGGGAATTACCCCAAAGCAAACTTATATTTGAAACCTACGTACTTTTACTAACCAATGTCACTCCAATAAATTTAATTAAAAAAAAAGATTAAGTGCTTAACTAGCCAAGGACAGAGTCACCAGGACATTTTTATGCTACTTTAAGATCTCTTGGGAGTTCCCTGGTGGTGTAGTGGCTAGGCTTCAGTGCTCTCAGCCTGTGCCCTGGGTTGATTCCCAGTCAGGGAATTACCGCCCCCCACCCGCCAAAAAAAGATCTCTTGAATGGCTGCTACTGTTTAACAATTTCAAGTTTGTAAATCTCTCCTATTCTAAATTAACACTTTATCTAAGTTTGGTGTCTGATTGCCACCTAAAATGTGACTAATTTCCTGAAGTTTCCATGGTAAACTGTTTACTGAATTGACTGAACTCAATTTTTACAACACCATGGACTATCACTTAAGTCCTCCTTTTTTTCTTCTATTCCCTCTAATCCTGGTAAAAAACTGAGCTTTTCCACAGGAGGCTTACTCGCCCCTGCTGGTGCTTCCGCCATGTCTCTAGGGATCTCTGAGAAGTTTCAGCACATTTTGCGAGTACGCAACACCAGTAGTGATGGGTGGGGGCAAAAGCCTTTGCTGTCCCTGCAATGAAGGGTGTGGGTGAAGATATGCTCATGTGGTGTTGAGGAAAGCAGACATCGACCTCACCAAGAGAGCAGGAGAGCTCACTGAGGATAAGGTGGGATGTGTGATCACTATGATGCAGCATCCACGCCAGTACAAGATCCCAGACTGGTTCTTGAACAGACAGAAAGATGTGAAGGATGGAAAATACAGCCAGGTCTTGCCAATGGTCTGGACGACAAGCTCCGTGAAGACCTGGAGCGACCGAAGAAAATTCGGGCCCTCAGAGGGCAGCGCCACTTCTGGGGACTTCGAATTCGAGGCCAGCACGCCGAGACCACCAGTCGCCAAGGCCGCACTGTGGGTTTGTCCAAGAAGAAATAAATCTGTAGGCCTTGTCTGTTAATAAATAGTTTATACACCTAAAACAAAAACAAATAGAAAGCAACTTTGAAATGAACTAGGCAATTATGTTATTTAAGCTCATTATACATTCTGAAATGATCAAATATGACTATAAATTAATTTAACTTCCTAAAAACTGGCAAAAAAAAAAAAAAAAGAAAAAAAGAAAGTAGACTAATCTGTTCTACAAATTAGCAATCTGAAACTTCCAAGTTTGAGAGAATATCAATACCATCGGCACACCTGATGACAAGTAATCTTACAGGGTCTCTGTATACATTAACTATGTTTTATGTAATTCCATTCCCAAAACTAGATACGTGAAAGATTTTCTTATATCCAGTGTTGTGATATAGTTTTTATAAATGCTGTCCTGACTCAGTTTTGAGGCCTTGGCTAGAACACCCTCAGTTCTCTCCATATTAGTAATCACTTCCTTTATAAGGCTCTTACCCTCCAGGCCACTGTACACTCACCCTACTGCCCCACGGTCAGGTATGAGACAACCAAGAACAGTCTCTACATTCCACCTCCTGCTGGAATTATTCAAACTAGCCAATCTTAAGTCTGCTTACCTTGCCTCACCCCAATCCTTCCCTAAGAAACCAAAATAGAGGCACTTGCCCACGACTACTCTCTCTCCCTCTGCCTGTTGACCAACGCTGGTGCTCCGTCTGAGTGGGCCTATGTGGCATTCTGTTTCTTTCCAGGGAGCTGTGAGTACAACAAACGGTAAAACTCTTTCGGTTTTCTCTCTTTTGATCAGCATGTGGCCTCACCATCCCTCAGTCAAGGTAATATGGTTAAAACAAGCATCAAAAATAGTTGGCAATAGGGTCTATAGTTCTATCATAGACAACTATTTTCTGTTACTATGGAGCTGCCACAAATCAGCAAAAGCTACTGGTATGTTATCCCAAGTACAGTTTTATTACAGCACAGCTCCAATAAGGCATTTATTTGTTCAGTCAATATGCTCAACCTGAATTTTACCATTTGGTATTTTATCAACAAAATTCTATTCTTAAAGTTGATTTTTAATAAAAATGTTAATAAAGAAAAACTTTTAAAATAATTTAAACTACCTTTAAAAGATGTTATTACAAAGGAGTAATCATGTTGGATAAGCAAGGCAACAAAGTAGAAGGACTGACTGAAATTTAACACAAAAGTATGCACAAATGAAGAAAAAATACTTTCCTTGCTATCATGCCTATGCTCCACCAAAAACTTGGCATTGAGAGATAACTATATAAAGATTATTTAAAAATTGACCTATATGCAAGAAAACCTGATACATTGCACATGCCAAGCTAGGAAATGCTAAACGATATAATAAATGAAATTGCCAGTGTAGTTATAATACTTAATTTTTATTTTTCTGGTTATCCTGTGATGCCCATCAGGAAGTGTAATAATAGTTAATTAGCTGGGCTAGTGTTAGGGTTACTTTTAAAATATGATATTTTTACAAGTATCCTATTATTTGTACTAGAAGTAAATCTAGGGGTAGCATAGCTAAAACAGTCTAAGAAACACTAAATAGGGTTAGTGACATAACTCATCTAATGGATTCCACTTTGCCTTTATTGATATTCCCTATTTTATCTCCAAGAAAGAGCTCCAAAATCATAACTTGAAAGGGAAGAGGTTTTAGCCATTATCTTTTTAATGTTTATATTAATAATATTCCAATGCCATTGTACCTTATCTTATATGTAAAATACATCTAAGATTAACAGTAAATCGGGGTGTACTTTCTATTAAGAGTAGTGTCTACAATTAGACTAAGTTTTCATCATAAAATAGTTTTAGACCAACTAAGAAAAAGTTTCTGTTTTCTGTTTCCCTTCCTTCATCGTATTTTTAGTTGCAGATAATTTTTTTCATCTACTTTGAGCTACACTCTGAAGCCTCCAGCCTTAGTCATTACATTCTGACTGACAATTTCTGACTGATAATTTCTGTTATGTACCATAACTGTGAAATAATAAACTTGTGTTGTTTTAAGATGCTAAGTTTATAGCACTAGAAAACTAATACATTTCATATGAAACAAAAAATAACAAAATTTTTTCATAGTTTACATTTACTTTGAGGGTATATCACCCTAAAACTGCCTACCAACTCACCTCATCTATTTGAACTTTAGAAAATGGAGAGATGAGGTGAAAGTGCTCTACTTCAAGAAAAGAATGAAAATATCCAAAACGTGAAGTATTTTTACACATGAAGAAAAAAAAGCACAATTGTTAAGTTCATACTAGAAAGAGGTCTTTAAAGTAGCCTGAGATACATGATGTCAGCAAGAAAAAAAAATACTGTTCAAATAGTTTCAATGGCTCCTTAGTGTTCAAATTTTAGCATAGGATTCCAGATCTTTCTATGAATAAGGAAAGCATACAAACACTGTGCCAAGACACTACTAATTCCTTATTTTTAGGCAGGCAACATGGTCTAAAGAATGAATGTAGTATTTGGAGACAAAGGATTTGGATTCAAGTCCGTACTTCAATGCTTAGCAGCATTGCTACCTTAGTAAATTAGATTTTGTCTCAAGTTATCTCCCAAACCCTATCTCCCAATGCACCTGCTTGATTACGTATATATATTCTTTTCACACCACTTTCTATGACCCAGATTTTCCATCTTTGGTCATCATTTACTTAGTTCCATTTTCTGGAATGCTTTTCACTGTTTTGCCTATTGAAATCTTGCCTATTTATAAAGGTTCAGTAAAAACGCCAACTTCTCTATGAAAGTATTCCAGATTGCACCAGTTGGAATTAATTCTGCTTCCCGTCTCCTACCTTGGTTGTTTGTAGTTTATTTATAGCACCATTAGCCTACCGTGTGTGTGTGTGTGTGTGTGTGTGTGTGTGTGTGTGTGTGTGTATCTGTCTCACAAAATCACATAAAGTCAGAACTGGAACCTGAAAGATACTGGCAACCTCAGAGGTAGTTTGGCCACTTTTGTCCTCCCTTAATTTCAATCAGTCTCTACCCAAGCCATTGCAAGTAAACATGTGATCTAAAAATGATTGTTTTGCTCTGTGGGTTCAATTTCACGACAAGTCCCCTAAGTATCACTTTCAACCAGAATGTCTATTCTTAAGCCCCTTTTCTTTAAAAGAATTCAAGAGCTCCTATTGTTGGAAGATTCTCTCTTCTATTAGATTCTTTCAGAGCTATGTGCACCTTAGTGCACTCTCTACTTGCTACACTCAAGGAAAAACAAACAAACAAACAAAAAATCCTTAAGAATCAGGAAGAGACAATTGGGTATGGCATCTGCATAGGTTAGGTTAACAGAATAGGGCTTTGCAATATAATAAAGGTCAGTAGAAACAGATGCTCTTTAAGTATAAAAATATCTAAAAATTTTGCTAAGAAGAATATGGTATACATGCCAGATGAGGGCTATTAATAGAAAAATTAATCCTCACAGTGAGAATATCTGGTGTTTTAAATATCCAGTAGCAATAAAAACCATATAAACAAAAGAAAATGGGAAGAAAAAACTTGACATTTACTCCTCTCTTTATTCAACAGAGGAAACAGGCAAGAAAGATGAGAATAACAAGGCATCATTATATGAGTGAGGCACAATTTCCTAGACATAAATTCAGGTTAGAGAAAAGGCTACAACCTGAAATAGAGGGGATGAGGGAAGGTTGCAGGTGTCTTAGGGTATGGAGGAGATGACCCAAGAATTAAAATGTGCCAGCCACAGGGAGAGATGAGAAGGTATTAATACTTTAAGGAAGAGCAAGGTCTCTGTGGGGTATTTTTCAGTGGTAGCGGGGATGTCCAAGAAGCAATGCTACTCCAGACACATGCTTTGTGCAATAAGCTGAATTTAGGGGTACCATGCTCAACTTTTCACCTCTCCCATGGATATTCAGCATGAATTGGATTTTATCATTGTGAAACTGGAGTACAGAACTAATTGAACCTTGTTTGGACTTCCTTATTTATTCAATCAGAAGAGAAGGAAGCATTTTCACTTCATTCTTATGTTGGTGTAAGGCACCTTCGTAGTAGGTGACAGGGAGAAAAATCTCCCTTGGAGCTCATATGGTCTGCCAAACACACCTATGATTCTGAATATATTCTTTCATCTTATCAAATTTATATGGCAAGAGAGGAGATTGCCAGCATACTTGTGGTGAAAACTACATTATGTTTAATGTAATGAAAGAGAAATAGTCAAGAGCATTCTAAAATTATTTAAAATATTTTTTCAACAGAGAGATAATCTGTTGCCGAAGTTTCAGGTGTCCATATTCTTTATAACATTCTTTTATGTTATATATAGAGAAATAATGTCTTCAAAAACTTTTCTCTGCCAACCTGTGATATATTTCAATGCAATGACATAAGCCTAAATAATGAAAATTGCAGAATATTTAAATTGTCAAAAGTATATCCTGTGAAATTATTAGACAAATATATAGTCTGCAGACTACTTGTTCAAATCTTTGAGTATTAAGAAATAATACAAAAATATAATAACAATGTGCACTTAACCAGAGGAAAAACATTGTGATATAAAGTTTACCAACAGTTATTGTGACAACTTCACCATATGTGAAGCATTTCTTTCTTTTACTTAAAGAGCTTGAGGAGCAGGCTTATGAAAGTTCAGTTTTATGATGAGTATTCCATCTCATTAAAGAGTATGTAAAATTAACTGTTAGTTTTCTGATCTTGTTTGTCTGGCATAAGACTTCTTGACCTTCAAGTTTTAAATCCATCAGGAAAAATATTATGCTTTACATTTGTAAAAAATGTTACTGTGTTTCCCCTGATTCTGCAATTCTGCTGTTAATTTAAAAAATAACATACTTATGAGAAGATTACAGTTTTTCTAGCTTTCAGTAATATATTCAACTTGTTAGGAAACTATCATGAATTTTCCAATAAATGTAGTGATTATTCTTTTTGACATATTTGAATTATTTGAATGTGATGTAATTGAAATGTAATGTTGACTACCAATTGCATTTCTAGATTTACATTTTGCTTCTTTTTCAGGATATTTTTTGCTTTAGAACCTGTCTTTTTTGTGATTTATTCCTGTCATTTAACAATGTAACTATATCACATACAACTTTTGATTCTTTTGTGACATCTCCCATTTGGCCACAGGAACTCATTATTTTGTAAATCTGGGTGAAATTCTTTCAAAATGTTCTGAAGATTCCATCATATGACCATATTAAATCTCATATTGTTTGCCAATTTAAATGAACATAGAAATTTTAGCTTTTCTTGAATACATTCTGAAGCAGCTGCTCTACTTTTGCTTTTTAAAACAAATTGAATAAGTTCCAAAATCTTTTATTCACTTTATTCCAAAGGTTTCTTGAGTTACCTTTTTTATGCTTCTGCTATTCTAACCAAATCTACATCTTCTGTGACTTGGTGACTTTTTTGAACTTTGGTTGATTGTTTTGTTTCACATAGGTTAGGAAGAATAAAACATGTTTACTTTCTCTCTTGGGTAAATTTTGATAAATTAATTTTCTGAGAATACTTGTGAAGTGTTTCTACCATTTATTAAACGACTTAAAAACCATAATCCTTCATGACATGCTTAAAACACCATAGGCTTTTTTTTTCCCTTTTTTTTTTTTCTGTTTAACACATAAAACATTTTTTAAATGCAATGATTTAAACAGATCATATGGTTTCTATGTTCTAAAACTCTGATGAATTACCTTTGAGTTAAGAAATGTTAGCAATGTACTGAAAACATATCTATTTCATGTTTAGTGTGAAATGATTGTTTTCATCATCCTGAGGAGAGCTGGTTGAAGTTAATACTGAGTTGCTTACTAAGTCTATTTTATTCCATGAGATTTTCTCAATGCACTCACTGTCCATGTGTCAGATCACATTGTTAATATTTATTAAAGTATGTTGGATTGGTATTCTTTTCAACTGTCTTCTTTTTTAGTTGAAGTAATTTTAAAATTCTGTTATAATATACATAATTTGATATCTTTGTTTCTTCAAACTTCTTATAATTACTAACTATATCAATTTTGTTGTTAAAGTATAATAGAACTGAGTTTCTTTTTTTTTCTTGTTTATATTTTTTAAATAGATATTTTTATGGTTTTACTAATATTCTTTTTGTGTACTGTAAAAAATTCTTAAAATATTTTAAAATAAGTTTTTGTTGCCAATTCTTGCCTTTGTTTCATATTTTCCATCCCAATACTTTAATAAATTAAGTTATTTGAGCATGGCAGCTCTAAATTTGAAGATAGTAGTTACCCAATATAAGTAGTTTATTTCAGCACTGATACTGATTCCTTTTTATTGACCTGAAAAGCATAATAAAATACAACCATAACATAATAAAGTAGATGTTTTAAATCACTTTGTTATTCAATATTAATTAATAATGATTAAAATTATTTTGTAAAATTCTATGTATTAGTTAAACTATCATTGGAAAAAAATGGGCTAAAGAAAGTAGTAAGAATATTAACCATAAAATGAAGCTGCCTTATGAAAATCTGATTCCATTAGCTTAATTTAGGAAGGCTTTCTCTGACGCTCATAGACAGGGTAAGTTAACAACTTATATTTGCTTCTTTAAAACCTTGGGTTTACCTTTATCACAGTATCAATATATTTTAGTTGTTTAATTTTTGTTTTATACCCAGCCTGAATTGTAAAACCCTGGGAGTGGGGTTTTCTTTGCAATCTTTATGCCCTCTAGTTTGTCATAGTGCTTCATACATTTTTGTTGAAGGATAAATTACAGTGCCTGTGTTCTCATTATCTAGTGGGGAGAAAGAAATAATTCTAATGGGAGGAATCAGGTTAGGAATATCTTCTAGGTAAGGTGACCGCTCAGCATCCAATTAAGCATGAATAGAAGTAGACTAGAAGAAACAGGGATGATAGGGAGGCACCACAATTAAATATTAGCATATGTTAAAACTGTAAAAAGGGTTGCCTAAATATTATTATACAATATTATCACATTAATATACTCAAATAATATTTTTTAGTATTTTTTGTGGGCTAAGGACTTATCACTCTAGCTATTAATCTCTAATTATTATTTCTAGTTTATAAAGAAACTTAGGCTTAATGAATGTATCAGACATCATCATTGCCCTGCCCATATATACCCCTGACCTACCATGGAGGCTACCTGCAGCTTCAATAGCAATTTCCATTAATGCCATGCCAATGGCTTCCTATTTCAACCATTTGTCTTTCTGCCTGAGGGTTTCCTCTAGCATCAGGAGAACGCTACTCTTGTCAACTAAAGTACAGGCTCTTCCAGGAATTCGAGGTTAGAGAAGGAAGTCATTGACTCCCAATCTCCAAAGCCCAGTGGGCGCCAAAGGAACGAGAGAAAACGAGAGCGAAAACGGTTAACGCCTAGCTAACCTGCAGCAGAAAACTCTACAGGAGCTAGAGGAGCGGGGACATTTCTTTTTCAGAGGGTTTGAAGTTGCTGGAGCCACAGGAAGGGTGAAAGACGATCTGGCAAAGGCAAGTAAGGAGCAGGAGGACCAACAAGGCCAACCGCTGCAGTAGTGCCACTCTTCAGTGGTGAGGCATGAGCTCGGCACTTTCTGATGGGAAACTGGAGCTTCACAGGCCTAAGCCTGGGCCCAGCTGGTGGTGCGAAGGCAGGAAACTTGGGGCTGTGGGGTTGGAAGCTGGAGTCTCAGTCGGAATGGTGGTTCAAGTTGGCCCCAGCCCCTGGGCTGATGTAATCTGAGGGAAGTGGACCAAGCCTTCCGTGCTTCAGCAGGGTCCTTTGAGTCAGTTGCTGCAGTTCTTGTTCCAGCCTCTAGTCCCTTTGAGGTAGCCCGCTTCCACAGTATGCCAAACACTGCAGGTGTGCCAAGCCCTTCGAAGTCCCTGTCCGGGCGGGCGAGCTTCGCCTTGCTCCTCCACGCCTACCTCCCCACCCCCACCTCTCACCCCCCCACCTCGCGGTGAGAATGAAGAGCCGTAACCTGAGTCTCCCCAGGGCGCACAGTATATTTTAGTCACTTGCTATTAGCGTTTAATTCAGTAACGTGTAGTAGGTTTGTTTGTGCATCCAAGTCCTGAAAGAAATTAAAGGTCAAACATTTGATTTTGGCTTTTACCAACTTTGGCATATTAATTTTAAGTAATTTTTTCAAGCAACACATGGCAATGAACCACTGTACAAGTATGTCAAGTCCATTGGAAATGAAATATATTTTTTTGTCTCAAGGTGCATCCAAGATAGGTAAAAATACTCTATTCAAATATATCAATACTTCATATATATTAAATTCAATGAGAATGTATTAAATGTCTATTATGTGTTAAGCTCTGTGCTAAGTATTGGTCATAGAAGTTGAATCAATCTTTGTCTTAGAGATTTGAGCTCACAGTCTTGGTGGGAGAAAGGGACAGAGCACAACACAATGATCTTTAAGGGTAAATGCTACTACACAGATTCAGAACAAGTGAAAGAACAGGAGGTAGAGAACTGAGTTTTGTGTCTGGAGGGAATTGGAAAGGCTTTGTAGAGGAGGCAACATGTACACCCTGAAACTAGAGTCCTGGCTTAAGGTTTGTACTTTCGAACAGATCTCACTTGAGGGCTTTGCTCCATTTTTCTCTTACTTTCTCTTGCTTTCCAGTCTTCTTTGCCTACATCCTACCCACCCAGTCTTTGTTTTGTTTTCTTGGAAATAGCCTGGGTCAGGCTATATCACTTACACATGATAATTACCTCTTATTAAACAACTTACTTCGCATAGACAGTACTTGGAAAGGAAGAATTTTTATTTTTTTATAATATGTTTTAGTCAAGTCAACAAAGCACAGTCCCTGTGGCCCATCTGCTAGAACACAAAAATAACCTCACTATGTAGAAACAGATGTTTAAAATGGTATTCATTAAAATGAGATTCCACCTGTAATAGAAAACAGAAAGTGGATGCAAAAGGAATGTTGTAAGCTGGTGGCGCTTGCTATTGCCTTTCATTCCCTTGAAAATGTACCAGGGCAGGCTGATAAAATTTGCCTCCACTGTAACTTTTTTTTGTTACATTGGACATATCTGGATATAACTGGTTCTGTGTAGTCACATGGTGTCTCCCCTCCATCATTCTTGACCTTGCACACTCAGATGCTTACAGTTTTCACCCAGTGCACGTCGAAATGGAAGAGGGTTCAGACCAAAAACCAATCAACATGACCTTCCCAGCTGAGGCCTGAATTTCGAATTTTTTTTTGGCTGAGGTGATTCCCTTATGGCGGTATTCCATGGACTGCCCTTTGTTCTCAGGGTCGTAATGATGGATCCAAAATTCATCACCTGTAACGATCTTGAAGAAGTCCTCACCTTCTTTTTCAAAATGTTCCAGAATTTTCTGAGAAATGTGAACTTTTTCAGCTTTCATTTCATCAGACAGCATGCATGGCATCCACCTGGCACAAACTGCGGAATTTAAGAACACCAATAATGTATCTCATTTTCTCCTTAGAAATTCCTAATTTACCAGCAGTTTCTTTTTGTTTGATGTGATGATTTCCGTGGATCAGTTCTTCAACGTGATCTTGATGAAGCTGATCACTTGTGGTCATAGACGTTCCACGTCATGGTTTGTCATTCACGTCTGCTGGCCCCATCTCTCCATCTTGGAACCTCCTTACCCAGCATCTTACTGTGCTCACACCAACGCACTGATCACCGTAAACGGCTTGCATTCGTCTGTGAATTTTAATTGGAGGAACTTTCTCCACTGTTGAGAATTCAGTAATAGCATGCTGTTTGAACTGAATTTCTGAACACTCTTCCATTTCGTGTCTAATATTAAATATTATTTTAAAATATTTAATAATATTAAAGAATATGTTAAAAATACTACAATGGAGACAAAATTTGTCAGCCCATCCTCATATATTTGTGGGTAAACTCTTGCTAATAAGATTATGCTTCTGGTTTTAGTCTCTACTGATATCGGTTATAAGAAAACACAATCATCCTAGACTCATTAGGAGGGAAGCAGCCAGGAAAAATTACCTCTGGAGTGGGTGCCTTCTTATCAATAATCAAAGTTATCTTGGGCAGAAAATTAATGACTATCCTATATTAGCAACAGAAACGAACATTTACTGGTTACATTTTATGTCAGATGCTTTACTATATATCATTACAACAACTCTACAAAAAAGATATATCCTCATTTTATAGATGAAGAAATTGAGACTGAGTAATATATTAAGTAACATGCCCAAAGTCATAACTATGTTGGAACCCAAGACTCTGAGATTCCTAAGCCAACATACATTTCCACTATTTTACACTGTCTTTACAACAGTGGAGGAATATAGAGGTTAAAAACCCTACTATCAAGTGGAGTATCTGGGATGTAAATCCAGGTCTGTCTGATTCCAAAGCTTATGCACTTCTATATATTTTGGGTCTTTGCTTCCAACTTCCTTTAGGCCCATTTATGGCATAGAGGAAAAGAAGAGAACATCTAGTGAGATACTCAAAGTTCTAAAGTTATAATTAGCAAGCCCAGGCTAGTGTTTAGTAACTATAAACAGTTCAGAAAAATATAGTGAAAATAGATGAATCATTTTAGCATAAATATAAAATGTGGATTAACTTCTTTATTATTCCTTAAACCATATTCTTTCATTAATCCAATAAATATTTGATTACTTTGTGTGAGACATAGACTCAATCAGGCAAAAGTCCCTGTCTTCATGGAGCTTACATTGTAGTTGGAAATGTAGGTAATAAATAAGATAAATATAAGTCAGTAAAATAAAATACATTAGATTATAAGTATTTACTAGAAAAATAAAGTAGAGAATGGGGCTAGGAAGTGTGTGGTAGGGATTTCGCAATTTTAGGTAGGGTGGCCCATGAAGACCTTACCTGAAGATAGATAAAAGAAAGGAGCCACAGATATCTGTGGGGAGTGCATTCCAATAGATGGATCATCAAATACAGAACCCTGATACCAGTGAGTCAGGAACCAAGTATGAGAGAGACGGATAACAAGATGTTGTTGGAGTGATAAAGAGAGTGGGTTTAAATCATAAAGGGCCTTATTGGTGAAAGAAACACCCAAACCTGTAGAGAATTTTTGAGCCCAAACTGACAATTGCTATGAAGCAAGATCTAAAATGCTCCCGAAAATAATAGTTTTGCAGTTTCTTTTATGGATCAGAAATTAAGGAGGGACTGTAGGAAAGATTATATGAGGGTAGCAGAAAGCAAGGCAGAGATTGGATTACAAAATTACATGCTTTCTTAAGGGTGGTTACCCCTTCAAGGTGTATTAATTTTGGCATTTCAAAGGTGTGTTAACCTAGATGCACAAGAACAATGGCCAGGGCTTGCTTAAAAATCTTTCACTAAAAAAGTTATGGGCTTGAGAATGTGACTACCCACCTTAACCTGCCCATTTAGGAATTTATGTTTTATTACAACATCCCTTCTTCATTCACAGCCTTGTGTGTCATAATAAGGACTTTGACTTTTATTATGAATGAGATAGGACCTGTTGAAGAATATTGAACTGATTAATAACCTGATCTACCTTAGCACATAATATAAAATTAACCATCTTAACCATTTTTAGGTGTACGTTTCAGTAATATTAAATACATTCACATTGTTATGCAGCTATTTCCACCATCCATTCCCACAACTCTTTTTATCTTGTTAAACTGAAACTCTATACTTATTTAACAATAATTCCTTATTTTTTCCACCCTCTAACTCCTGGCAACCACTATTATACTTTCTCTCTTTATGATTTTTGACTAAGTACCTCGTATAAGTGGAGTCATATAGTATTTCTCTTTTTGTGATTGGCTTATTTCACTTAGCATAATATCTCCAGGGTTCAGCTATGTTGTGACATATTGCAAAATACCCTTCCTTTTTAAGGCTGAATAATATTCCATTATATGTATATATCACATTATCTTTACCCATTCATTTGTTGGTCGACACTTCAGTTGTTTCTGTATCTTGGCTAATTTGACTATGCTGCCATGACCATGGATATACAGATATCTCTTTGAGATTCCGCTATCAAGTTTTTGGGGTATATACCCAGAATGGAATTGTTGAGTCATATGGTTATTATCTTTTTAATTTTTAAGGAAACTTCATGCTGTTTTCCACAGTGGCTGTCATTTTACATTCCCACCAACAGTGCACAAGGGTTCTAGTTTCTGTACATCCTTGTTAACACTTGTCTTCTGTTTTCCTTTTTACATTAGCCATCCCATGAATGTGAGGTAGTATCTCATTTTATCATAATTTGCATTTATCTAGTGATCAGTGATGTTGAAATCTTTTCATGTACTTATTGACCATTCATATATCTTCTTTGGAGAAATGTCTGTTCAACTGCTTTGCCCATTTTTATATTGGGTTTTTTGTTTTTTGTTGTTGAGTTTTAGGAGCTCAGTTTTGTATATTAATCCATTATCAGATATATGATTTGCAAATATTTTCTTCCATACTATGGGTTGCCCTTTTACTCTCTGGATAGTGTTTTTTGATGTACAAGGAGTTAATATACAAAAAGATTGGTTTTAGTTCTTCCTTAATTGTTTGGTAGAATTTATCAGTGAAGCCATCAGGTTCAGGGCTTTTCTATGTTGGCAGATTTTGCTGACGAATTCAATCTTCTTACTAGTTATACCTCTATTCAAATTATCTATTTCTTCATGATTTGTCTTGGTATGTTTCTAGGAATTACTATTTCACTTAAATATCTAAATGTTTGAGGTACAGTAGTTCATAGTACTCCCTTTTAATCCTTTTTATTTCTGTAGAATTAGTTATAATTTTGCCACTTTCATTTTTTTTTTAATTCATTTTTATTGTTAGACTTATTGGGGTGACATCTGTTAGCAAGGATTACATAGGTTTCAGGCATACAATTCTACAGTGCATTGTCAACTTGATGTATAATAAGTTCACCACCTAATGTGACTTCTCTTTCCATCACCTTATATTTAGCTTCCCCCCCTCCTCTCCCACCCCCTCCCCTTTCT